>JAWWLV010000040.1:0-18980 GCA_035041135.1 Platyrinchus mystaceus
AGGAGGTCCACTGAAAAAAGAACTTAGAAAGAATGGAAAATGGAATGAATGGGAAAGGTAGAATGAATGGGAAAGGTGGAATGAATGGGAAAGGTAGATGAATGGGAAAGGTAGATGAATGGGAAAGGTAGATGAATGGGAAGGTTAGAATGAATGGGAAAGTTAGAATGAATGGCAAAGTCAGAAGAATGGGAAAGGTAAATGAATGGGAAAGTTAGAATGACTGGGAAAGTTAGAATGAATGGGAAAGGTAGATGAATGGGAAAGGTAGATGAATGGGAAAGGTAGAATGAATGGGAAAGGTAGATGAATGGGGGAGGTTGATGAATGGGGAAGGTTAGAATGAATGGCAAAGGCAGATGAATGGGAAAGTTAGAATGAATGGGAAAGGTAGAATGAATACAAAAGTTACAATACAACAGTTAGAATAAATACAAAGGTTACAATACAAATGTTACATATAAAAGTTACAATACAAAAGTTACAATATGAAAGTTACAAGTTGCAATACAAAAGTTCCAAGTTACAATACCAGTTCCAAGTTAATACAAGTTCCAAGTTACAATAAAAATTCCAAGTTCCAAGTTCCAATACTTCTTCCAAGTTAATACAAGTTCCAAGTTCCAATAAAAGTTGCCTGATTCAACTGGGGTTAATTAGTTATTTGTTTAATTGATTAATTGGTTAACTGGAAAAGTTGTTAACTGTTCAATCAGTGTCCAGCCCCAGCGCTGCGTCCGCTCCATCCCTGGCAGAGCAGCAAACACCCCCCAAGCTCGGCTCCCTGGGCTCCTGAACACCCAAACCAATGGTCAGGCTGACCAACGGGGACTGACCTGCCCCTTTCAGCACAGCCAAACCCCACAGCTCTGAGACCCCACATTCACCTGGCCTTTTGTCCCTTCCTCTCCACCCTTCCCAGTAAACACGGCTGTGACCAGACTGGAGTCGGAAACAGGGCCATTTCCCAGGGAGCAAATGCCAACATTTTCTTTTAATTTAATTTATTTATTGTTTTGGTTTTATTTTTTATTTCTTATTATTCCAGAGAGGAAAACACTGCAGCTCCTCTGGGTGAGAGAAAGGCTCCCCTGCTTTTCCCTTAAACATAACACCTGGAATTAATGCCCTGGGAGCCCACTCCGCTCATTCCAGGGACTGGGGTTCACCCAGAGGGCTTTTGCCAGCATCAAATGGAAATTACAGTGTGAGCAAACACACTTTCAGCAGGACTGCTGGGACACTCCTGGCCAAGGCAACCAGTCTGTGGAAGTCAGACCAGTGATGATCGGGGGGAGAATTTCAGGGGAATACTTCCAGGTTTTATTATCCAGAAACTCCAGTTCTTTCTGGCACCTCTTGTCTTGTAGTCCTATGCTTTTCATCTGGCAGGAAAGTCAACACACGAGTCCACTTTTAGTTGTGTAGTGTGAATGCAAATTGTTCCTGTGTGGTATCTTGAGAGCAGCATTCCACAGCAAACCTGACCTATGCGCTTGGCCATCTTGACGCTGATTATTTTCTGCTACTTTCAGGCATACTGAATAGGCATGCATTCTATGGAAAACTCTCAGTAGGTGTCTCAAATTATGTTACACCTTTACGTTTGTGAAGCCGGCGCTCGAGAGGAGCTCTGCTGCGGGCTCAGTCCCTCAAGGCGGTGCTGGCCCAGGCCCCTCACTGCACAGGGGCTCGACACCGAGTTCCCGGGGGCGGCGGCTAGGCTGCTCGCTCGCAACCAGGGACTACAGCTCCCGGCGGGCCCTGCGGCGTCGCCGGGTCTCATGCGCCGTGGGAGGGGCCGTAGGGACGAGGCGGGGGCGCGGTGCCGTACGCTGGCAGCGGGATGCGCGCGTGGAGCTCCCGGCGCCTCTCCCGCGCGGGACGGAGTCGCGAGAGCGACGCTGGAGGGGTGAGGTCTCCGTCTGGCCGCCCACATGGAGCTGAGCAGCGCAGAGGCGGCATCCACCCGCTTCCTCGGCCTCACTCAGCGGTACCGGAGGCGGGGGCTGAGCTCGGGCGGGGCGCGGCGCGGTGCGGACCCGCCCTGGCCGTGGGGGAGAGGCGGTGCTTTGCCGACGCCGGCCGGGTCCGGAGGGGTTGCGCGAACGGGCGGGCGGCCCTCGGGCAGCGCAGCGGCGGGAGCCCCGAGCTGCAGCCGCCTCCCTCAGAGCTGCTGCAGATGGCGTGAGCGGAGTCGGACGAGTGTCTTCGGAGTCAGTTTCGGAGCTTATTTAGTGTTGCACTCGTGCAACCAGATAACACTAGGATATCTCTGCAATTATCCGATTGCTGAGTGCGCTTGTACCTGCGACTGCTTCTTAGATGAAAATAGATTGACCGATATTGGCAAGTAAACGTGGAATGTGAGGAGAATGGCGAGCCAGAAGGCACGCACGCTGTGTCGTGCTGATCACACAGGTGCAGTCTGCAGACTTACCCCCTTCTGCCACTACCCTTCCACCCCCAAGTGCTTTCCAGTGTCGAACTCCTAAAAGTCAAAACTTGTGATTTGACACTAGGATCCTAAAACAGTCTAGATTTAGATCAGCAGATACGTTTGTGCTTCGTTGTTCAGCTTTCAGGACTGTTAGAGTTTGTAGGAGCTTCTGTTGAAATGGGAGGAAGCTAGTCCAGTCTCCTCTTCATCATTACTGTTCATGTATACAACAGCACCTTTTTCTAGACAAATGGGAGGGGGAGGTGCAGTGTACCTTAGGTGCTGTACAAATGAGTGTGAGCTAATTTTTTTCATGTCAGTGAAGGGTCATCTGTATTTAAACATTTAGCAATATAAGTAAATTTTAAATTAAGCCAAAGTGATCTGAGGCACTGAGGAACTAACCTCTTTGGTGCTGGCAGTTCACCTTAATAGGATGAAAACTAGTCTAAAACTGTCATAACTGGAGCAACAGTTTTTCTGATGTAGTAGATCAGGTCAGGACTGAGGAAGGATGTAATTCAATGAAAAATATTAATATAAACAGTTTATATTAATCACAGTCTGTTTTTTAAATTAACTGATGTGATGTGTCAGACAATTGAGTACAAATCTTCGTGGTAACCAAGAACGGAGAGCCAAAGAGGTATGCAGGCAAGAATTCAATAGGGAGTATATGCACTCATGCAAATCGCGTGATAATGTAAATCTTGCCTATGCATAAATTGAGGCTAAGATGCCTAACTTTCATGAGGTTGTCTGTGCAGCATTTATGTTGCTGTAAGATTCTACTTTAATTTCTTGATACAAAGTTATGATATGAAATAGGTTGAGAAGAAGCAGAGATTAGCTATTGGGTATAGCTGATTTTTAAAAGGACTTCTAGGGTGTTTGAAAGTTAGGTATGTTTTAGGTAGTTTGGGGACACAAATGGATTAGAATATTAATATTAAAACACTCTTGTTTTAATCATTTGCTCAGATATACTCCAGGTTTTTAATTAGTGAGAGCAGTGTGAGAAAAACACTTTTAATACCAAAAGGTGTAGTTTGCGGCAAGACACTGTATTTCCTCAAATTATTGGAGTGTAGTTTGTGGAGAGGATTGGAGCATAAACCTTTCTGATGCGCAGACTGTTCTTCAAGTGTTTTCTGAGCTTGTCTGTATTTTCCCTCTGTATCAGGTGGTCTAAGAAAATAGATATAATTACATATATATGAAACTTGCTTGTTCCTAGTGTTCTCTGCATCATTTGATGAATATACCCTGTTTCTCTAGGTCTGTGAATTTATGTAACCTTAGTAGGAATAGATCTTAGGCGTTTGGGGTGAGATGGAATCCTGTGGATTCACCTTACAAGGCATGCATGGTTATCACATCTTTCTTTTTCACCTGTGTCACCATAAATGTCTGTGACTGTGAGATTGCACTAGAGGCTGGCTGTGGTATTGCGGTAACTCATCTCAAGACCTGATGAATAGTGATGTTCAGCCTCTTCCAGTTTCCTTGCAGAATGTGACAGTGCTGTCTCCTTGTTATTTTATTTATTTATACTGCCATTGGCTCCTATCTGCATGCTTATCATTGTGTCTGTGCTTATCCTTGTGTATAGAACTCTAATACAGCCCCGCTCCCTGTCATTCTGTCACCAGCAAAAGTGATGAAATGTGAGATGTTGGTGTATGTTGGAGTGCCTCCTAAAGGCAGCAATTTTATAGCTTGACATTATGGAAATGTTTAAAAAAAATCTAATAACCATACTGAAATTGTTTAGATAAAAAGGGTTTCTTTGAGAACCTGGAATAGAGGATATATTCATATTCATATTGTTGGTATGTATATTAACAATCCTAGTTCAGATCAGACCAGGCTCTTTGGCACTTTGTAACCAGTATTTTGTTACATTAGTGCATACATGTGTTGTATGCACATACATGTGTTGTATGCCTATATCCATTTCTTATTTCTATACCCTATGTTTGGGTTTTAATACTATTTTTGTGTTTTATTTTTTAAAGCTTTTTGTTAGCTGCTGACTTGGTTATCTCTGCAGCATTAATATGCTCCAATCTTAGCATGCTTTTTTCTGAGTTTGACTTTCTCTCAGCTGAAATATCACCGAAATAAGGTTTGTGACTTAGTTTGTGTATGCAGATGGTTTTCAAGTGCCTCCATAACTCCCTGGCTTTATCATGCAGGTAATTCACAAGATGGCATTTTCCCCTGGTTTCATGTGTTTTGAGGGTAGCTTTGCCACGAGGCAAAAAGTAGTTCAGTTTTATAAAGCTCAGCTTGCTTTTTCTGCTGCTTTGTGAAGCTGTTGCCTGACTGATGAAAATCTCTAAAATTAATCCAGGTGAAGATGGTTCCATTCAATACGCAATAGGCCACATACTCTTTGTGGTGACTTTCTAATTTGTGTTATATTTGTGTTTGGGATTGTCTAGATGTCTGCCAGCAATACTGACAGTGGCAAGTATTTATTGATCTGATTTGCTTTTACAGTGGTTTCTAAGGCAACTAGCACACCTAGTCACAAAAACAGATTTTGTAGAAGAAAAGGAGCACACAAAAAATGCTAGTGCTACCATGATTAACTAGTTCTGTAAAAGTAAAAAAAAAAATTCTAGAAAACCCACAGTGCCTTAAAATATATTGCAAATGAGGCATTCCATTTTTCTGTGAAGCATCTGAGAAATATCATGTGTCTCTCAAAATGCAGGAAGTCTAAAAACTGCATTCAGTACATTATTACATTTTAGATTTTATCTGAACTTTCCAAATTCTTTCAGAGGTGTGTGAAAAGGCAAAGGATCACTTTCAGCCCATGCAAAACTAAACTTGGGAACTCTCTATCTGGAAGAGAAAAGAAAATGTGATATCCTTACTTTTGTCTGTATAGATGCTGATCTTTAAATACTTTTATGTTATCCAGTCTTAATAACTTCAGAGAAGATTTTTTAGCCAGATTTGTGCTTTCTTCTGAGAGAAAAAGGTGAGAACTCATGAGTAATAGCTTAAAATATTTTTCTTTACTACAAACAATCCTGAATTAATGTGGGTTTTTTTTTTAGATTTCCCTTCAGTTGATGGAAGAAGATGATGCATTTGCAAGAAAATGTAATATATGGATGATTTCCTTGTAAATAGCGTGTAGGAGTAGGGTGAAAAGAGATTATCCAAATACACTTTAAATGAGTATGTGAGTTATTGCTACAAAACCACATAAAGTGGAAGGGGCTGCTGGAGAGGGTTTAGCAGAGGCTACAAATATGTTGAGGGATCTGGAGCATTTCCTGTGAGGAAAGGCTGTGGGAGCTGGACCTGTTTAGTCTAGAGAAGACAAGGCTGAGAGGGGATCTTATTAATACATATAAATATCTCAAAAGTGGGTGTCAAGAGGATGGTGCGAGACTGTTTTTGGTGGTGGCTAGCAACAGGATGAGAAGCAATGGCCAGAAACTGAAACATGATAACTTCCACGTCAACCTTAGGAAGAACTTCTTTCCGTGAGGGGTGGCAGAGCACTTGAACAGGTGCCCAGGGAGGGCATGGAGTCTCCCTCTCTGGAGACATTCCAAGCCCACCTGACCCTGTTCCTGTGTCACGCCCTCCAGGTGACCCTGCTTTGGCAGGGGGGTTGGACTGGATGGTCTTCAGAGATCCCTTCCAACCCTAAAAATTCTGTGATTCTGTAATCAAGCTGAGGGGTAACTGATGGAAAAAGTCCAGGTTGTACATTACCAGAAGCAATAGTGTCATCCAAAAGTTTTATGCGCATGAATTTAGAAAGGCAGCTCTGTTCCTGCAGCAGCAAACGTTCCTGCTTCAGTTTATGGGTCATTTAAAATTACTATTGTTGTCATGTTCTTATTCCTCATACATAATTTGCATACTGCAAGTATGCAATAATAATTTTGGTGAGTTTTAAAGTTTCATTAGATATTTCTTGTTTGTGTTGCTTCTTCTTGGGTAAAAACATGGAATCTGAGTAGACAGAACTCAGAAATATGAATTATGTTTAATAAATTTTAAGTACTTACAAAACCAAAGAGAAAACCTGTCTGAAAATTAAGGTGTTTCTGAGTCCTTGGTCTCAGTATCTCCTACAGTCAAGAAGCACGAATGAAGATGTTACATGAAAATTTAGATATTTCTTCTGCTTATTGATGTAACATTACAATTAATAGTACTGATAATTCTCAGAAAATTTTACCTCATGTTGCTAGATGGAGGGTTACTTCTTGTTTCTCTCGGTTGGGGTTTTTTTTCCATTAAAACTAAATAACTTTGTTTTCATAACTGCTGACAGAAGGGTGAACTGTAAGTTTGGAATATGATGGAGGGGTTGATCTGCTGGCCCTGGTACAGTCTGAGTAATCAAGGTTTATGTTAAATTTCCACCTGCACCTTTATTTAGCTTGTATTTGTAACATGTATATCCCCATTGCAAAGGCAAGAGGCTTAGTCTTTGTAGTCAGAGGAGGTGGTGCTTAATGTGATATGATGGTATGAGATTATATGTGATAATGCAGGTACATTTTAAACTTCATATTCTAGGATTATATTGGCTTACTTGATAATTCTGTCTTTGTTAAGGTGGTGGAAGGAAACCTATGAAATGCTGTTGTTTCCTTACACTTACAAATTAAGTGTAAGAAAATAAGTGGTTTAGTTTCTCTTTGTATGGAGCCTGAAAAGAGACTGAAAAAATCAGTAGCAATGTACAAAGTGTGGTCTTATTGAGTACAGTGCAGTTGTTCTCTTTGAAGTATTACGTTTACTGTAGGTTTTTCTTCCCTTAGATTTTCAAATGTGGTTATAAGCCACCACCCACTTTGGAACTCCAATTGCATCGTACCTAAATATTTAATTTAATCATAGCTTTTACTTCCAGTCAAGATCCAGACATTTCTTTTCTTTTGAGGCTAATATGAAAGCCAGACTGCAATGGCTGCTGGAGACTGTGCATGCTGTAAGGAGTGTTCTCTGCAGCGATGAGTCCACACACTGTGAACCTCGTTCAGCAGGAATGATTTGTTTTTAATGTTAGGGTATTGCATTGCAGGAAGTGTAAGTCTAGTTGATCTGTGTACACTGATGAAGCATTTCTATTCTAGGTCTGTCTCTGAAGATCTGGGTTGCAGACGTGGAGACTTTAGCAGAAAGCATTATGGATCTGTGGAGCTTGTAAGTTTGTGTAGTTTGTCCTTTGATTTATCACATTACACAGAGCTCAAATACTTTTCATTTCCAGGTAAAAAAATTGAATTTAGTATGGAAAATGTGCTTCCTAAGCTGGACTTGAAAGTTGTAGACTAAAAAGAGGCTTCAGAATAGATCTTTTAGGCCTGTGATTGGAAATATTTTTACTGCTTTATTTATGAATATTTCATGATAACAGGTCAGAAAGTGTTTTATAAATACTATGTTTACCTCCAGATGACATTAAGCCTTTTTTCCTCTTATAAGATGAAGATTGCAAAATATTAGGGTAGTATTTAATGAAGTACTTGCTATTATGTAAGTCATAAACTGTGTGCATGCTCACATGTGTACAAATGTATGTAATGTTACATTTACAGGCCTCAGTAGTGGAAGAAGGTTTAAAACTAAAAGAATTAGAATAAATATATTGAAAATGGTTCCCTAAAATCTGTCAGTTATCCTGTATTTTCTTCAAATTCAAAGATTAAGTTGGCACTTCCTTTTTCTTATACATAGATTTCTTCTCTGCTGTGAAAATAGCAGTATGTCAGCAGTTAAAATAGTGCCACTGATTACAAGGTCATAATGAATTTATATAAATTACTAGAAGAAAGCAGAAGTGAGGAGAAGTAAAGAAAATGAACTCCAGCCCTCTTACTGTGGGAAGAAATCACAAATTTTCTACTAGCTATAGTTGTAATTTAAAGTTCTTGGGTAGTATATTAATTAATATATATGTAAATTGGGTGTGAATTGGTGGCTTAGTTGCTGTAAATTGCATTGCAAGAACACCAGCTATCTTTCTTTTCTTTCCATACATTCTACATAACAGACATGGTGTTTTAATCAAAAAATACAAGTGAACCGTTTTCTGCTAAGAGGCTCTTTCATTACTAAGACTCTCTTGCTGGAAAAGAAAAAGTTATTCGTAATCATAAATTCAAAGTAAGCTCACACAAATGGTCTTGTCTTTTGGTTGGTTTTCTTAAAATTGTGCTGGTATTTTATCAAATTTTTATCTTTTGGAGTACAAACATATAAAGGTTCTTGTTGCCCTTTCAAATTTCTAAATGTTCAGTATTTAACTTTTCTTGCCTAATGTTTTCCACAGTAGCATCTTAGTTGCTCAATTCTTTCAAAATCATTTTGTCTTTTTCTTATGTCTTTCCCACTGTCTGCCATTTGTCCATATAGTCTCTCTTACAGTTTATATAAGGCACCAGGATGCATTAGAGGTTTTGCGATGTAAGTTTATTTCTGACATAGCCTCAGGTTGCTTCAAAGCAAGGAGAAAACTTCAAAGTGTGATAACTCTCCTACCAAGTGAAGGAGGAAGGTATTATCGTAGCATAACAGAGATTGCTAGAGGGAAGCAATGAATTATTGTTGTTCAGATCCCATTTCATAAATTTGGTATGATATGTGACAATCACCCTTTTTACCATTTAGGGAGGAGTAACATGCAATATCACTGGCAGCATTCTCCTCCCCTTCTCTTGTAGGGATCCTAAGTGGTGTTGCAGGACACATGAGAATTACTTTGTTATCCTTTGCTTTACTGTCTTCTCAAGAGCTTCTTTAGCAACAGAGAGAGTTTCGGTGTTCTGTGAATCCTTGGATTCCTTCATAAAAAGACCGAGCAGCCTTTCCAGAGTATTTATGAAATTGTTGAACTCTTCAGCTGCAAACAAGCCCTATTTTCTGATGTTAATGCTGGAAACAGACCAGGACATCTCCTGTACCTTATGTTGTTCAGCATCATCACTGAGCATTGTGTTTGGAGATTCTTGTTGCTCTCTGTCTTCTGAAAATATCAATAGATGAAGACATCAATAAATAAAATGCAATAAGAAACTGCTAGTCCCAGTAATACTACCAACAAGTAGAGTTTTAGACTTTGCAAGGCTGAGAGGACAAGAATCATCATGTCTGTAAGACCCATATTTTGAAAGGAGCAATCTTCAAGATCAATTTCTGGAAGGCGGACAAGTCCCTCTTTAGGAGTACTGTGTGTTGGTGCAGCCAAACCTGAGACAGGAGAATTTCTCCTTGGTACTTGGATCTAGCAAAAGAGTGAATTTCTCACCCATTTGTGCCCACTTAGAGTTCTTACCGGGTCATTCAAAGCCTGTAGTCAAACTGGAAATAGCTGGGCCATCTCTTCTCTTTGGGTAGTTATGTGATGCCTGAAACAAGGAGAAATGGTAGTAAGCTTTGATTGCTGATGGTATGGCTTTGTGGAATTAGAACCTCTATCTTAAACTCTCTTGTAGCTTATATCTAGTGATGCTGATGGAGCCATTCAAAGAGCTGGGCGGTTCCGTGTGGAAAACGGCTCCTCTGGTGAGGTAAGTGGCTAAAAATACTCACAGAAAGATGAAAAAATACTTCAGCTTCAGTAGTTCTTCAGCAACGAAAGATGTATTTGCAGTCAGTTACTAAGTAAAGAGGACGTGAAAAATGCTAAGTAATAATATGAGAATGTAAGAGTCTAAAAAGTGTAAGATGGTGGTTTTTTTCCTCTCACAGACTAGCTTAGCTTTTCATTCAAGAATATGTAGTCTAAGGGAAAAGCTGGCATTTTGTTTCATTTTGGTAACATTTTTGTTCACCAGTTCATGATAGGAGAAAAATATCAACCCTCTGAATGACACTTCATAGTCCCTAGTTTGTGACTTTATATTGGTGTCCTGGTGATACAACTATGTTCAAGTTGAACTTTGTGCTTTTAAATTTGTTGGCATGATGAAGTTATAGCTTCATTTTTGTCCCCTTAGTTGTCTTTTGGCAGCTGTGCTTATCTTTAAATAAGAAATAAAGAAGTTGAGTGGAGCCTCGGAGAGTCATTCCCTCCAGCTTTCTGCACTGCTAAACTCACAGTGTGTCCCTGCAACCACTCCAGTGACACTTAGGTTTCTACTTATCTTCATGTATTATCTTCCTTTGCAAAACCTTTTCATCTATAAATACCATCTTAATATTGAAAGAAAGAAGACCTCATATTCTTGAAATACATGTAAGGTCTTGGTAAATTTGTATTGAACTAATATTAATGGCAAACTGTTACTGATCACCTGTTTGCATTACCACTGGGTGCAGAGATTAAAGCATTCTAACTATTCTGCATTGATTTTCTGTGGGGTCATGTTTGATACTCTTTTTTTTTTTTAGTTGAGTTTCATGCAGTTTGAAAGCTGATTAGCTTGTATCACAGGAAGATTTCCAGAGTGGGCGATGAATGGCCACATAGGAATGAATAGTTAGAATGGTGTTTTCTTTGCATATGGTAATTCTTAGTGGAAAAGGACTGGAGGGATGCTTGGGAATTTACCTTAACTGGCCAATCCAGAAACAACACTAAAGAACTTCTAAAGCATGCTTTGGTCAAGCAAGGAGTCCTTAGGGATAATTTTGGGAAGAACTGAGAAAATGAAACCTGGATGTAGAATTCCATTTTTTAATTTATTTATTTTTAATTTTAGAATGTTTTTCTTCAAATTCCACATTGAAATATCTTCTTTTCACTGAAATTCTAAGCCATTGCCTGTGATAGTGGTATACTAGGATAAGTCTGCAGTTACTTAGAAAGAAATGGGGAAAAAAGAGAACAGGAGAGGGAAAAGTTTCAATTTCAGCTGCACATCAACTGACTTGAGAATAATTCTTGTTTCTTAAAAAGCAGTGTACAGCTAAAACTTCAGATGAATCAGCCAGTCTCAGCTTTTGCCTATATTTTGTCTTTATTTTTCACTTGGTATTTAATGTGACAGTCTCTCAATTCTATTTCAGAATACAGACTACACGCCGGGTACATGGCACAGAACAGATGTGCATTTGGAAAACCCAGAGTATCATACAAGATGGTATTTCAAATATTTTTTAGGGAAAGGTAATTTTTTTTTTTTTTTTTGTGAACGGATTGGAGTTTGAATCAATGAAAATGTAATGTAGCTTTGAATGGCTATTATTTCAATACGGAAAAAATTGTGTTAATTTGGGTTTCTGTGAGTTGTGAAACCTCCGCTAACTAAAAGGGATGTTTTGAAAACCTTCTTGGCGTTGAAATCTGTACCTATCTTTTGGGGTTTTTTAACATGTCTGTATGTAAAAACATAGTTATGTAGACAATTATATATTTTACATATGAATGCGTAGATTTACAGGTGTCTCTCTGAGTCTTCTTTATGGTTCATACTGCATCTTGTTTTTCTCTAACAGTTCATCAGAATTATATAGGTACAGATGCAGAGAAGAACCCTTTCTTTCTGTCTGTTGTACTGTCTGACCAAAATAATCAGCGCATTCCTCAGTATCATTCAATACTTTGGAGAAAAACAGTAAGAAACAAATATTTAACTGCTGCTCTGACTTTTGTTTCATTTGGGTATGTTTATCATACACTTTTTCTTCAGAATTCCAGTGTTTATTGTATAATTTCATTTTATACAAGAAGAACATATAATTCTACTGTAGTACATAAAATTAAACTAAATTTGTAGATAACATTATAATAAACTTTCTGACAGAAATCTGTGATGTCAGATATTTACTAATTTTTCTTACCTTCAACTCTGCTTTTTTTAGAAATGTTGCCTAAATTGTTTTTGATTATGTCCTGTGATCAATTTAGGCAATTATTTTCTTATATAATGGTAAGAAAATAGGCAGGTGCGATACTGCTTTCACTAATATTATTTAATTATTTTTTTTTCCACTTAAAGTTCCATAAGAGCCTCTTATTTAAGCAATTGATTTAAAACTCTCCTGTAGACATGCATGGTTCTTTTTTTTTTTTTTTCATTGCAACATCATTACTTTTTCTCCAAACCATCAGTGAATATAGCTAAATAAAACTGGCTCAGTTTTCTTCCTTGTTTTTTTTACTTAACTGTTTTATTAATATTCCTACTTGAATTAACAGGTCAGTATGTCCTGTAATATATCCTGGCTTTTCTTCTTTATAGGGTACTCAGAAAATATGTCTCCCTTATAGTCCCACAAAAACATTATCTGTGAAATCTATATTAAGGTATGTATTGACAAATAGGTTATCATGTAAGATATTTGCCGGTATGCCTTTTCGTCTAATTCAGAGCTTGTGTTCCATGGTTTTCATGATAGATTTTTAAAAACAGTAAGAACAGTTTTGAAAATCTTAATCATTGAAGGCAGCAAAAAGTGGTTTTAAAGCCTGTTCTATAATAGGTAAAGTGACAACTTAAAATGGAGTAAAATTCTTAGCACGTTTTTTTTAGCAGAGGGACTATTTTCAAGTTAATTGGAAAAGAGATGCTAAATGGAATCTGTATAGAGTAGGAACAAATGTCTCTTGCTTTACTGAAGCCAGGCCACTGGTTAACACAGTGCCTATGTGAGAGGGAAATTCTGGAAGCAGCGCATGTGTTGTGGTGTGAAGCCACTGCCACCAGATCTGGGTGTTCCTACTACAGTGCAAGATTTATGAGACACTATCAGGCCATTGAGTCTCACTTCTTAAATCTGATTTTCTGGGCTGCAGCTCCATTTTGGAGTGTCCAGATGGTGAGATGAAAACACTTCAGATGTCTTTCAGCTTCTTCATCAAGATGAGCTAAGTGCCCTCATTCTTTACCTGTATAAGTACCTGATTTTCCATGTCTGCCCACCAATCTCTGAAGTATCTCTTCCTAACATCTCTTTCCAACCCAGCCTCTCCCTCCATCCAGCCACATATGTGGTTTTGGTCAGGCATTCAAGAGTGGAGAAACTTCATCATCTGTTAGCTTGGGTCATAACTGTTTTGCTGAAGCACCCTCACATGTTCCATCCTGCGATGCTCCAATATTTCACAGAGAAAAATGTAGGCTTGTTTCAGACCTTTTTCCCCGTTTCTTCCAGGGTCTGTGTCACATGCAGTCTCCTGCATAAATGTCATCCCCTTCTGCCCGCTTCAGCTTGGACTGAAAAGTCTTCCCACACTATTTTTTTGCTCTTATGGTCCTTGAGCCATCCCTCAGGTCTGACTGATATTCCTTTGACTAGTTCAACCTCTTCATACCTGGTGTGATTCTAGGTACAGACTGTCTCAAAGACTTTTGATTACATTATTACACCTGATTTTTCTAAATTGATTGGAACATTTTAATCCCTTTCAAAAGGAACTAAAGCAAATCATGTCTGCACTGTGATCTAGCATAACCAACAGTGGAAAGATTTGACTTCTGTGTTAGCTCACTGTACCCCACACAAACTACATTTGGCACTCCATGACATGCTGCACAGTTCTATAACTTAATGCTTGGGAAAAAAAAGGGAGTAAAAATAATAGTACATGTAGAAACGTAAGTTAGGGGAAAACGCTATGAATTAGATATTTCTATTTATTGAGGTACTTGGTCTTCTTATTTAAATGTTTTCTGTTCTGTCTGTGGATCTTTGGTATGTGAATTAGATGCTGAACTTCTCATTTTTCATTTGGCTTGCCTTCAATTATTTTAGGAGAGAGAGAATAAAAGCTTAAAAAATAGAATTGATTTTTGAGTCCTTCTAAAATGCACACCATGATTGCGTTTAAATCTATAGTGAAGGATGATGAAATAAAGCTCTGTCCTTTATAAGTAAATGAGTTTATACCTGATCTCAACACAGGTTCTTACTAATTTCTGTTTTTAAAATCCAAGTTACGAAGTGTTAGAGGCTAGTATTTTGTGGAAGAAATGGCAGTTCCACAAAACATTCCACTTCAGAGAGGCTCTTTGAACAATTCGTTTTGTAACCGGTTGTAATAGCAACCAGTTAATGTTACACTACTGAAATGTATAGTTGCCCTTCTATAAAGCAGTATTTTGTTTGCATTTCAGTGCTATGAGTCTTGATAAATTTGAGAAGAGCCCAAGGGAAATTTTTCATCCTGAGATTCAAAAGGTAGGACTTTTTTTTTTTTCAGTTGTTTTTCCTTATTATTTTTTGGAAATATAAGTAATTGGGTATAAATGCTAGTAATTCGTTTCTTTCAGTAGCAGCATAGTAATGAGTAGGATTATGTGATACTACTTAAACTGTCTTTATCAGTTGAACTGGCAACTTCAAATCAAAACTTAAATATATAAGGTCGTTGGTTTTATTTGTGTTATCTTTAATGCCAGTGTGCTAAAGATACTGTTTTTCTTTACAGGATTTATTGGTTCTTGAAGAGCAAGAGGTAAATATAAACTTACCTCTCCTATCTCACAGACCTGTTCAATGAATACACCTTTCTATTTGAAATATTTGCACTGACGTACTTGTAACAACTTAGTAATCAATTGCTTATTACAGTAAAAATGTGGGGGTTTTAATATATGAGATAAAAAATCATTTTAAGCACCAACTTAATATATCACCTACTCAGATTATTAATTTTATGCTATACCATAAAACTTTGAAGGTAAGTTATTATGTATTAGGAGTTGGTGTAAAATGTATATTCCCATGTGTAGGATGTATACCAAGGTATATATCTAAAAGTCCTTAGAGAAAGCATTTTTTAGGTCTTCTGTTTGACTGTCTTTTTATCATATAATATTTGGTTTATTTCTCAGGGATCTGTGAATTTTAAATTTGGAGTCCTTTATGCTAAGGATGGTCAGCTAACAGATGATGAAATGTTCAGTAATGGTGAGTTTTTCACCTTTTTCTTAATTGTTTTATTGATCTGAATAAAAAAATGGAAAATAGTGCCTGCACATGGCAGACAGAGATAATTGTTATACGAACAGTAGTTTTGTTGGTTTTCATGTTCATGTTGGCTAAAAAATTGTAGCATGGAACCTTCTGTTTCTATAGAAAGTTGCTGTAGGAATCCTACTGTTACAACTTGGAAGATAGTGAAATTTCTTTTCTAGACTATACAATGTAACATTTAGACAAAAAAAGCAGTTGAAGGAGGCAACTTGTTTACTCACTGTTGTTTGTAGTTCTTTCACTCTTACGTTTTTGCAGCATGATCACTTCCTCTTGTTCACCTGAACAGCGTAGTCTTGATGTTAGCAAAAGAGGTCACTTTTTAATGTCACATGATGATGCCTATTCTGCAAGTCTGCGTTGCTGTTTCTGGAAAGTTAGAAGGTTTGGTTGACATGAAGAGAAACTAATTCAGCTGAAACTTGGGTCCTTGTGTCCTGGAAGCAGTACCTTTTTCTGTATTTTGATTATTTTTTTATACATGTTCTGTAACTCTGTTCTTTTTTTTCTTTTTTTAACATTTCTCTGTCCCACATGTAGAAACTGGAAGTGAAAGCTTTCAAAGTTTTTTGCATCTCTTGGGTGACACAATTACTTTGAAAGGCTGGACAGGCTACAGAGGAGGACTGGACACTAAAAGTAAGAACTCATCTGAAGCAATAAAGAGGAGGCACTATTGCATGTGCATATTGTACATATTGTAGTTATAATACAATCCCAAAATGGACTTCCTCATGTGCATGCTAAGTGCTCTGCTTCACCAGGAAAAAGTCTGGTCAGCTTAAGTCACTGATATGGAATGCAGTTGAAGGAAAGTATTTATGTGACCTGTATTTTCAAGGTGAACAGTTTTGTTTTAAGTTGGAATGAAGACTAACCTGACACGTTACTTGCTTCATGATGGTAGGACCTCATGGCTTGAAGAACTGTGTGATTTCAAGAGGGTAGGTGAAGGACTGTCATAGGTTTTAAGTGTGAATAGGCAGATTAATTGCAAACTTGGGTTTGGACTCAAATAAAACATGCAGTGCGGACATTTTCTAAATGGATCAGAAAAAAAGTATAACTAGAAGATTTGGTAGAAGGACTTGAAATATCTTTTATACTTTAGAAAACATAGGGGACATATTCCTGCTGAGAATGTTGTCTTCCCTTGCAGATGATACAACAGGAACCTGTTCCATCTATACAATTTTTCAAGGGCATGAAATTATGTTCCATGTTTCAACCATGCTACCATATTCTAGAGAGAATAAGCAGCAGGTACATGGTTCTCTTTATTTCTCCTCCTCCCCATTTATTTACTAAATCACAAACTCCAAAACTTTAGAAGAAATAAGGGATTTCTTGCCTGTTAATGTTTTATAAATGTAGGCTTTAAGACTTTTGCTATTTTTTTCTCAATATTATACCAAATGCTGAAAATTTTGTGCTGTTTGTTAGAAATAATGCATCCTGTCATCTCTGTTAAGGTACAGAACATCTCGTGAAGAAGGTCAAAATTGCTTCACTGAGAAGTGATTGAGTATTGTGCTGTCCAGGCGATTTGAAGAGCTGCACTGCTTCAATTATTACCTCAAAGAATTTAGGAAAATTGAAAATTAGCCCTGTGTGTATTGTAGGAATATTTATGTGTGTAATACAAAACTCATAGTCGGGAAGCAATTAGTGCAGCTTGAAAGAAATTCCCCTTGTGACCATGTTAAGGCACTAAAACACTGCTGTCACATTCTCATAGGTTCACTAGGTGGGTTCTTGGGTACTTGATCAAATGTGCTGTCATCCATTGCTCAAACCTTTCTTTGTATTATATGATGAAAAAATACTTTATAAGCACATGCATTTACTATACATCATACATTCGTAATGATTTGCCTGAAATTACTTGCAAATTATTTGGTTTACTATTTCTTATGTATCATAATAATATGATATAATAATAATAATATAATATGATATGTCACTTAGATGACACCATTATGTTGTCCCTTTTTTAATTCTGTCCGTTTTCCCATGCTTTTTCCTTGGCCTGATAACAAGATAACAGAAGAAAACAGAGGCCATTCAGGATATTTATTTTTAAAGAATAACTCAGCATCAAAGGTTTTTTTCCTTTTATTTCAAGTGATAGATTTGCTTTTTTGGAATGCTAAAGGCTTCATGCCCAATTTGTGAATATTAATTATGTAAATTATAAAAAAGATGAGTGCTTTTCTAACTTAAAAATAGGCAATATCTGCTCTTCTAGAACTTGCCTTCTTGTGTCCACTATGGCATTGCTAGGTAGACTTGCTTATAGTTAAGTAATAATTTTATATTGGACTTAGTAATATTTACTATAATTTTTCTGTTTGCAGTTTAGGAATATTGTTTTACCATTCTCTCACAGAATTGTTAAGATATTTATTTATGTATTTTAAGTCCTTGTGTCTATCTCTCTTTCTTTCTTTTTCCTTTTTTTTTTCCAGGTAGAAAGGAAGCGACATATTGGAAATGACATTGTCACTATAGTATTTCAGGAAGGCGAAGAGTCTTCTTCAGCATTCAAGCCATCCATGATTCGCTCTCATTTTACACGTATCTTTTTCCTTAGATTTTCTAATTTTTTTTTTTTAAAGATCAATATTACTTTTAATTCCCGCATGCTGTTTATGGAAGTGAAAACTGTTTTAGAAAGACAGTTGCATTCTTGCACTCTTTACCTTCAGCGGCTTGACTAGCAGTCTCCAAATCTATAACATAAGACAAAGTTTGTGTAGTATCCCCTAGAAGATAAGGTAAAAGCAAAGATGTGATTTTTAAATCATGTTTTTATTATTGAAAGCATTTATTTGGATAATATCAAAACTAAATTTTATACCTTTTCGTAAAATATAAATTCATAAATATATTTGTTATGTGAATTAATTTGGCATTAAATTTTGGCATCTGACTGACTATTGCCTTTTAATGTTTAGATGCTGTTTATTTTACATATTTATGTATTTTATATCAGTGTTCTCAAATCTTTTAGACCATTAACCGTATATTCTCCAGATTTTGTCAGCCTGTGTTTTTCAGACTTTCAGTTGAAAACATTGTGAAGACAATATGATTCCAAAAACAGTGGCCAATCACTTGGGATTATCATAGTAATTTGTAGAATATGGCATTAGACTAGATGGAGTGAAATGAAGAAAAAATGGATGAAAAAAAATAACTCTTATTTCTATCTATGCTCTGTTGCTGAGTACTAAAAAGTTACCACAAAGCTTAAGGCTTCTAACTTAGTTCTCAGGCAGACTAACTGTTGTTAGAACCCTCTTGCTAGTTTCATCCATAGCTGATCTTAGTTTTGAGATTTAAGCTCTTGATATTAACCTCTTTTACTCTGAATGAAAGAAATGTCTAGAACAAAAAGGTTTCCACAATGAAAAAATAATAAAAACCTTTAGATATCATAAGAAACTAAATATTATGAACAATTGTTTACCAAGTCAATGTACTTCTTCATTAGAATGTCAGCCTTAGTATAAAAGGAATAATTTAATTGCTGTTTGGAGGACTTGTCACAATCATAGAATCATAGAATCGATTGGGTTGGAAAAGACCTCCAAGATCATCAAGTCCAACCCTTGATCCAACTCCAGTC
>JAWWLV010000040.1:27102-78460 GCA_035041135.1 Platyrinchus mystaceus
GCCTTCTTGGCCACCTGGGCACACTGCTGGCTCATGTTGAGCTTCCTGTCAATCAGTACCCCCAGGTCCCTTTCTGCCTGGCTGCTTTCCAGCCACTCTGTCCCCAGCCTGTAGCGCTGCATGGGGTTGTTGTGGCCAAAGTGCAGGACCCGGCACTTGGCCTTATTGAACTTCATAATGTCATGGATACAGCCTACTGTTCGATTTTGACAAATATTTTGAGGTGAAGTTGTCCGTGGTGTCATAACGAGATGTGCCCTAAATGCTCATTTTAAGTAATCCACTTGATGGAGTCATAGTACCATCCATCTTAATACCATCCTGACGTTTTCAGTTGGAGGAGTCAGAGATAAAGGTGTCTGAAACTGGGGGTTGCCTCTGAGCTATATCAGATGTGATAAATCTTACAGCCTACTGAATCTGTATTAGCCCTTTGTACTTGCTTTCTTACGTGCTATAGGACACCTTTTCTGTTACTTTTACAACAGAAAAAAAATAGCTTAAAGATGTCGCACTGTGCTGTCCTATACAGTAGTGACAGCTGCTGTATGGAGGTTTGCCATGTGTTGTCTGTGGGGTAGGACTGAGTTACAAAATAAAGGGATCAACACCAATTTAGATGTCCAAATATACTTGAAATGCCTGTATAGATCTGGCAGATACAACTCAGGGCCTATGGGAGTTCTGTGCCTCTTTTGGAATAGTAGCTGGAGACTAGCCAGTGTACTCTCAAGCATCTTAAATAGCATTGGATGCCTTCACTGAAGTAATGGAATCATGTCGTAAGTCTTTTTTTTTATCAGTCTCTGATAGTACTGATCACAGTTATTGGCTAAGGTCTCTTCATTTTAACTGGAACAAACCCACGCAGCCAGTGCTGTTATTCAGACTTATGCTTTCTTTGACACTATATGAGGACCGAAAATTTAAGAGATGGTGTTAACTAAATCTATCCAAGCAATATGCCTCTAACTGATTCCATAAAAAAACTTGCAAGACAACCATAAGGATTTAGCTGATTATGTTTTTCCTGGATTTGCCTGAACTTATGAATCAAGACTGGTAATACATTTTTGTGTACTTGCAGTTCAAATAATTCTCTACATTTTCTTATAATTCTGTTAGCTAAATTATTCCATTGGAATCTTTTTTATTTGCAGTTTTGGTATAAAAGAAGTTTGGAATCAGTACTATTTTATCAACTAAAAGAATTTTTGATCACAAATCTATCAAACACACATAAGCCACAGCATGTTTTATGCTTGTATTTGTGGTGCTAGCTTGATTTTTAAAACTTGATCAAACCATAACATTCTGTATGGAACCTCCTTTATAAATAGCAAAATCTATATAGTTTAGAATGTTTTATATATTTACATTGATTAATGTGTTTTACCTTTATTAAATCTGCTATGTAACTGCAGGAGAACAAAAAGTGTATTAAAATACATGTGATCTTTATTAGAATTGGGTTAACTTCCTTAACTGCATGGCAGATATTTTTGCTTTAGTGAGATACAATAAGCAGAATGATAGTTACAGGTAGGTGCTGATTGTAACAAATAACTTTACGCTGAATTTCTGATGGTTTAGAGAAAACAGGATAACATTTTGGCAATGGGAGACTTCCTGGCGTACAGAAGGTCCACCCATCTGTATGGTGGAAGGCCAAATGAACTTTAGAAACTTAAGAAGAGCAACATGGACCTTGATGCAGATGTC
This sequence comes from Platyrinchus mystaceus, assembly GCA_035041135.1. NCBI lineage: Eukaryota > Metazoa > Chordata > Aves > Passeriformes > Tyrannidae > Platyrinchus > Platyrinchus mystaceus. Next base: position 28,825 of record JAWWLV010000040.1, read on the forward strand.
TCTAAACTGGCTATAAGTTGCATGTTTCTAACCATCAGGAAAATTAAATTCTGAAACAGGCGTAAACTAAGACAGAAACCCAAAACTATTCTTTAGATGAAATGTAACAAAATTATGAAAGACATGCCTGGAACATTCTGACCTAGTGAGATCAATGACATAGTGAACTACATGTATGATAGTTATTTAGATGTATGAAAGTTAGTTAGATGTGTATAATGTTGTGATAGCCATGGACCGCACATCCTTACAGATCTCAGTTCAGCAGTAGCTGAATCAACTAATTCATTTTTAGGGATCTTAACAGAGTATTTGTGTAGTTGGATGTCACGTACTTTAAACCTACTGCAATTTTGCATATTACTGTGTTTCTTCAGCATTCCATTAAATCTAGCTCCAGAGAAGTATCCAACAGCATGATACTTCAGTTTGCATATGTCTTTTTTCCCCCCCTTCCATTTATAGCTAAGGTTCATTTTGGAAATGTCTATAGCACAGTTAAGAAAAGGAATAGTTTTATTTGGTTCAAAAATCTTCTCAGCACCTCCTTGCAATTTTTTTCAAAATTGATTGTCCTCATAGCTGCTGCTTTTCAGCATTCCCAGGTTTGTGAGAGGCACAAAACATGTTCATGATTCCAGTGTGCAGTGACAGTGCAGATACTTCTTTCCTTTTTCTTGTTTTGGGACAGAAATTCGGGCATACATCCCTCATTACCCTTTAAGAAGTGGATCTTGTCCTGATTGTAAGCTAATAGTCAGTAGATGGGCTAGCCGTGGTAAAATGTTTTTTACCTTGCTGTTTATTTGTGGGGGAAATGAGTAGCAGTAATTAAGATAAATTTGCCTCTCTCGCTCTAAATAACTGACTGCTTTTACTAAATCAGTCCCTCTGATTTTAGTTGCTTCATTCTGCCAGTCTTGACACATCTTACTGCAGTACATATCACACGGTATTTTTTTTCCTTATATGACAGGTGCGATACATGTATTTCAGCTTGGCCTAATTACATTTCCTTCTGTCCTTTCATCGTAGGCCTGAATAGAACTCTTATTCCTTCTGTTATTTTTTTGTGTGTGAAGGTGGTCTTCCAAGTGGCTAAAATGTCAGTCAAAGGAGAGAGGGGATACTCTAGTGTTTTGAGACAAATCTTCCTTGTTTCAAATGCAATGCCACTATGAGATCTAACACTGAATTTCTGCTTACAATGCAGAATATTTTACTTCAGTCAAGAAGTCTATTTCTTTGGTTGGTTTTGCTGTGGCTTTCCCTGTCTTAATTCATTCCGCTCTACTCAAGGAACATTTCACACCTTTTGTAGTGATAAATTATTATTTTTTTTTACCTGGATCTAATAAAATAGACATAGGACATCTATGAAATTGCGTCTCAAATATGTGAAACCAACATTAGAATGATCGGTATTCATTGTGTTTCAGATTTTATGCACAGTTTCTAAGCTTTCATGAAAAAAGACTGTATGAAACCATTACAATCCATTAGACTCAATACCAGTCAATCATTGGTGTTTTTTTGAGGAAGCAAATTCTGACTGGTTTGTGTAACAGTAGAGGTGGGTTGAATCTATAATTTTACCAACTGACTTGCTGTGGCTTGTGTCATCTGCAAGTGCCACTTGGAAGACCTTTGTCTGCAGACTGTCAATTGAAATAGCAAAGAATGATCACTTCTCTTATAGAAGCTATGACTGCTGAACACGTTGTGTATATGGGTTTTGCACCTACCATTCATTCTTGCTATGCGGGATTCCATATGGATCACAAGAACTCAGCAGGTCCAGCTGTCACAGAAGTCATTCTGACTCTTCCTTCCTCAGTGAAAATGAATTTGCTATTCCCAAGATACAGATTCAGATGTCATAAGCCATTGTTATTCAGAAAGAATCGAACATTTATGCTGTGTGAATACATAGATAAGGTGGAAATCTGTAAAGAGAGCATGTCTTGTAGGCAAAGAACCTTTTTTGGAAAACTACTAGATTTTGCTTGTGCCACTAAAAGTATTGTTCTATGAGTAGAACTGCAAAGTTCTGTTCTAATTCTTCATGTCCCAGTATTAGTTTGTGTAAAGGAAGCATAGTTTTGCTCTACTGAGTAATTTCAAGTGAATCTTTTTTGTTATATCCTTCAGAGTTCTTATATAAGATATACCCCGATGACAGGTTCCATTTCTTCTGTTTTGAATAGTGTCTATAAAAAGGGTAGGGTTTGAATGTGATGCAATACACATAAAGATTTGTACTTCCAATAGGCTGAAAATATTTTCAGAAGAAAGTGTTCCTCTCTTTGGGCCTCCCCTTCCATCCCCACCTGTGTTTACAAATCACCAGGAATTCAGGGATTTTGTGTTGGTGAAACGTAAGTCGGTTTTTACTTTGTTAGAAACACTTTTTTAATAACTGCTTTAACAAATTGAAACTCATGATGCTTAAAATGTAAACATATTTTGTTGTGTGTGTTGCTGATTTGTATACAATTTCTTTTTTCAAATCGGTGTCATAGGTGGGATGTCAGTTCCATCAAACAGTTCTAGTAAGATTAATAAAAAACCTGAATTTCTCTGCTTCTTGGGCCACTAGGTGCAAGATGACTTTTACATTTGCAGAATGTGCAGCCATATTTAGCTTTGTATTTTCTTAAAGGATTTGGAGATCTGAAAGAATTTGTAATGCTGTTCATAATTTAGTAATAGAAAGTGTTAGTATCTCTGAAAACCTGAAAATAGAAGCTTTTCTGAATATATTCTTAAAGCTGTTAAAATGCACCTATGGAGCACTTTTTAATTCTGTAATGGTTCAGTTTCAGTTTTCATTGATCCTTATTTGCCCTTCTAAATCAGGAGAAGATTTCTCAAAGGAAATCTTTGAGAACTGCTCATGATGATTACAAATAGATGCTCGCCTGACAGGAAGTTGACTGATAACTCATTTCATGTATTTAAATTGTTTAATATTTAAATTGATTAGCAGTTTTTCTGTAATTTTTTTATTAGTTAGATGTTTATTGGGATGTCTTGTGGAATTCTTCTATTACTAATTTTTCTCTTTTAAGCTTAAGGGATTGTTATTCGCTAAAACAAAAAAAAAATGCAAACAGGAGGCAACTCTAAATTAATAAGGGCAAAATAGGTGTTTTCGTACAGAAGCAAACTAGAGTCAGTGGAAGTTTTCAAAGTTCATTTTGGTAATATATCTTTTTTCCATAATTTTTTAGTAATAAATGGGGAAAAAGCCACCTTGGAAACACCAACATTTTCTCAGAAACGTCAACGCACTCTAGACATGCTGATCCGCTCTTTATACCAAGACATGATGCCTGATCTACACAAGGTAAATGTAAGTCAGAAGTTTCTGCATCCCATCACATGTGCTCTTCTCACTAGAAGATTATCTGTTTTGATGCTTTAAAAGACTGTCATGTCATCCTGATGAGCACTGAATTGCATACGACTAGGCTGAATATGAACTGTCATATAACTTATTTTACAGTTACTTGCAAGTTGGCAGACAGTCCTTTCTGGATAGGACTCTTTACCAGGTGTGAGGAGAAGCATAACAATGTCATACTTTGTGTAAGCTTACCCACAGCAAGGAAACAGGAAATTCAGGCACTGAAAATATTTTATGTATTAGTCTTGTCACCATAAAAACTGCATTTACTCATTCTGTTATGTGTCAGTTAGGATCATTTTTACTGTTATATGAGATAACTGTTTTAGAAGATGAAGACTTCTTAATAAGGTAATTCCTAACTAACTAAAAGGAAGTTCAGTACTTCTAAAACTAACAAGGTGCTATTTTTTTCCCACTATTTCTCTTATCTAAATAGATGTGCCTAAACTTTTTTTTTCCGTATATTTATGTCATATATTCATGTGGTATGATTGCATAGAACATGGCAGTGGTAAACTATGACAAGTTGGAAGGTAAAGCTCAAGGACTGGAAGAGTTGAAATTTCTCCTCTCTGAGAAGCTATACAGTTAGATTCATCACTACAGGAAAGTATACAAAACCAGAAAATTTAAATGATGTCACATTAAGTTACTTCAGATGAAAAGATTTTGAAAACTTTTCAGGTTAAAAAAGAAACATTTTCTGTTTTAGAACATGCTCAATAGAAGGTCCTTCAGTGATGTGTTACCAGAGTCCCCAAAATCAACACGGAAGAAAGAGGAAGCTCGACAAGCAGAGTTTGTTCGTCTCGGTCAGGTAGGGTCAGTTTAGAAGGTGTGCAGGTAGGGTTACAAAGACTGTGTCACCCCTTTTGTTAGGGTTTGATTAGCTTGCAGTTATGTCAGGACTTCATGGAGTTTTCTGTGATCAGAAGTAGTTTTGTAGTATTGCATTATTTTAAGCTACATTAAAATAAAATATGAATAGAAGTATTTATCTGTAACAACTAAGGTACACAACACAAGTACAAATACTTATATAGTACCTAAGCTAAATGAAGGTTGGAAAAATCAAACCTTAGAATCAAACCTAGAAGGTCTTACCCTGCTTTATGCAGCAGATGCATTCTGCTTCCAAGCAGAAGTGCTCTCTCTTTTTCTGTGCTTTGGAAAAACATAAACTTTCATGGATTTCTTGCATATGTTTTAAGATTGAATTTCTTAGAAAATACTTAGCCTACTTTAGTCAGGAAGAAGTTTCAACAATCTTTCTGCTAAATCAGAGGTTGCCGCACATCTTTGAAAATACCAGATGATAACTCCGGTCCTCTGTGGGCTTATTAATATCTTGATTCAGTGAGGAATAAAACTTCCTGATGATTAAGGTAGTCCGCTTTGATCTGACAGTTCATTGTAGCTAAAAAGTCAATACTGTCTATGCTTTCCCTGTCCTTTCTCACTTGTTTCTTCTTGATTCTGGACTGGTGTCATGGAAAAAAGAAACAAAAAAATTCACACTTACCAACAAACCCCAAGTCTCCTCTCTTCCTTTTTTTTTTTTTTTTTTTTTTTTTTTTTAATTGTAGTGATCTAAGGAATAGATGATTCTGAGAAGTTCTAGGTCTGGTTAAAGAAAGAGAATGGTACCAGGTGGTTGAGAGCTTGTTCAGAAAAATCTCAGGGCTATTAAAGATTGCATTGACAAGAACTGCAGTCCACTCCTTTGTGCTTTGCCCACCCTTTCCCACATCACCTTGAAATAACTAGTTGCTTTAGGCAGGTTAAAAAAAAAAAGCTGAATGTGATTGTAATACTGAGACAGAAGTAACCAATGATTTATTCCCCAAGTTTACTTTACATAAGTTAAAGAAAAACAAGGTTATTAAAAGTATAGAAACCTATAGCTTGAGCCCCTTCCACCTTCCCACAAGTTAAACACTGATAAGATACTCATGTATCATATGTAGTTGGGACTCACGTTGTAAGCCAGACTTCGGTCCTTAACATGATCTTCATTGAATGCAAATCTCATATGTGGGCTAAAAATTCATAGAGACCTGTTTGTGTTTTTCTTGGAGCTTCTTTTCACATTAAAATCTTTCCGTTGTCTGAAATATCTTTCCTCTAAGTTACAAACTATAGGCTTGAACTCATTTCAAGATGCCTTCCAAGTAACTGTTAATCATTCTTGCCAAACTGTGAATGTATTTCTCCTTTAGTTGTAGTCAGTTGAGTTTTTAGACGGTAAACAGAACTCACTGATGACTGATTCAGCAGTATATTTAAATCATTTATTTATTGCCAATGTGATCTCTTCTGGCTGGTGAGATGGAATTAAAATGTTCATACGGTGAAGTCTTTCGTGTATTTCCATAAGCTGACAGCCATGCTTAATGCAAATGTGCAAATGGTACGTGCACTGCCACTTCACAGAGACTATGCATGATTGTAGGCAAATTTTGGGGCAATAAAATTGGCTTTATATTAGTTCTGAGCTTTGCATTAAGGAATGCTGTGACAATTCCATGTGTCACCATTTTATAGGAATACGTCTGTAGAAGTTAGCAATGAAGGTATATAGGATACCTTAAAGAGATTTATTGTGCAACTCACTGAAACTAAGTATGTACGATATTTCTCTGGAGATCTTGACCCTTTCAAAATTAGGTCTCTTCTAGTTAAAGAATTTGTGATCCTGTGACTGTGTGTCCTTTGCATACCTAGCAATACATAGATAGATAGTTTGACTTAGTGTTTGTTTGGAAGTTTTGCAAGTAAAAGGCTAGTTTGTGTAATTGATACAAGAATCCTCAGCTAGATTATAGAGTAAATTGTGTACATGTTTAGCTTGTATTGTTTGAGGTGGAGGTTTTTTCTCTGTTACTATGTTTGACTCCTTTTTTCTGATTTTGAGTTTCCATTTAGAAAGCAAACAAAAAGACAAACAAACCTAAACAAAAACAGCCAATATATGTTTAGGCTGAGAAGATACATAGTAACCATCTAGTGATTCATGCAGACTTTGTTCAGGGTACAAAATTCTACTTCTTCTCTAGTAAGTGGTAGAGGAATTCCAAACTGGAATAACTTTGTCATCCTAAGTTGTCCTTTTTATATAGTCATTAGCTTGGGTATTGCTGACAAAAACTCAGTTTAAATAAAACATCTGTTTGTATTAGGCATTGAAATTGAAAACCACTGTGAAAGGGGATACCACAGCTAACTTGGCAACCACAAGCTTTTGTAAAAAGGAGGTGAGTGAAACTGTCTGTCTGAGAAAGCTTATGAAAAATTAAACATTATCTAGTGTGGCATCTATTTACTTCTGTAATTACACGCTGCAGCAGAAAAGATGAAATGTATAGTATCAAAGTGATTCTGCAGTCACTATCAGATTAATAAAGGATGAGCCTGGGGGCAGAAGCACTTCTGAAGTTAAACCGTGGACATTTTTATATCTGAGAAAATTTGATGAAAGTGCCATTTTCCAAATGCAATCATCTTTTAACTTCAACAGGTTTAGAAAAAATTTACTTGTGTTTTCATTCTATGTAGTACTAGATTTTGTTTGAGTTCATTAGGGATTGAAATATGCAAACTGCACTCTTCTGCATGCATTTTATATACAGAAGCTTCAGAACGGCATCTAAAATTTCAGATTGTAGCTAGTATATAAACTGGGAGAGGAGGAGCAGACTCTGGGAGGTAAGTACAGAGAAGAACACGGGATGAAAGAACGATTCAGTAGAAAGGCAGTTTTAACTATACCACATGCTAGTGACTAAACATCACAAACTGAACCATAAAATGTAAGCAAATTGTGTATGCATGGTGGTACATATGTTTAAAGTCTATCAATCCTGGTTTTTAAAGTAAAATGCATATGGAGTATTTCTAGGGTTGCACTGAGTATCAGCTGCATGTGTTTTAATTCCAGTGTTTCAGGAACGTGTCTTACATTTACTAGTCTCCATGCCAGAATTAATAGAGAATTTCCTCTGCAAGAAAATTAACACAATTTTGATATTTCAAAAAATATACTGTTTAGAAATGTATCCTGCCAAAAGCATTTACATGTTATTATTTGCCATTGTCCATCACATTCTGTGTCTGTATGATCTGTATTTCTTAGTGTACTTAATTTGTATCCCTTATGTTGCTTCATAGCCTTGGGAATCTCAATCTTTCTGCAGTAATTTTCCTCATGAGGTTGTCTGTGCAGATTCTTGGGGCCAGTCCTTGCTGGTTTCTACAGATGCTGGCATCTTGTTAATAGATGGTTAGTAAATGATCCAGTGTTTTTGTGTCAATTTTTATGTATCTGACCATTTTCTTGAAAATGTATGTTCATAAGGTCTGTTCAGTTGTTGGTAGGTCTTTATGTATAGGCGTAGTTACTAATTCAAGTGAATTTATTGTATTTATGTAACCTAGCTTCAGAAATTCTCTCTGCACTGGAATCAAGCCATATTGGGGAGCGAATGTTAATGCAGATTTCTGAATGTTTTCTTATTTCAGATGTTGTTTTCTTGATCATCTGAAAAGACTTAGGAGGTCGCATCCAGGCTCAAGGAGTGTTTAAATGGCTTGTCTGATTTCTTAGCCCTTGATGATAGTGAGCATGAAGCCAAGGGCTTACATGGCAGTGAAAGCCTGCTTCTTCCTTTAGCATTGATACTGCTGTTTGACCCCTTATCTTCTATGTGCCAGATAAGGCCAGCAGGACTGAGGGAATGAAGTTAGGGTTCTTAGTCAAAATTCTTGAACTTTCCAAAGGAAAGTTCCTTTTAGGTTTCAGTTGCATAATCTGATCCGTGGCAATCATAAAACTCTCCTGTGTGAGAAAGTATAGGCTATGATGCTGTGATATATGTAGCAGCTTTGTGCAGATTTGGTTGGGTTTTTTTCCTCCATTTTTGTAAGAAAAAAATCAAGGCTTTTATTACAAGAAAGAAAGGGTTCAAAACCAGTGACGAGCAAAGTTTAGCAGGATTTTGAATACATATGTGTGTTTCTTTTTTAGATGGTCAACCATCAGTGCAAGTATTTGATAAAACTCTCCAAATAAAGCAGATGCATGTGTTGGAAGCTCTGGATCTTTTGATTGCCCGAACAGACAAAGGTAGGAGAGGTCCCTGTTCTTTGATTCCTGTATAAATCTGGCTGTGGCTGGGTATGTGTGTCTCGCGAGGCAATTGTGTCTATCAGCATTGGTCTATTAGATACTTTATTTAGAATGAAGGAGCACATACAGAAACTGCTGTTACTTTCTGAAAGGCTGGGAAGGGGTTGGAGGTGGAAATACCTAAGTGCTCGTTCATGCTTCCTTCAAGGCAAGCCTGAAACTGGTCATATTGTCTGTTTATGGTCACCATTAGAACTCAATATTTTTTGCAAATATCTATGACTGAGTTATATATTCATTCAATTGCACAAAAACATGAGGGTAATTACTTATGCTTTCACTATTTTACAAAATGTGTTTCATTGGTATTTAAGCTGTTAAATGTTACCACATCCTAGAGCTGTAGAATGTATTTTCTTGAAGCTTCTGGTATAAAACAACTTAAAGCATTATGCTTTGTTTATGTTTGCTCTGTTTGTTAGATGCTGCTTCTCTTTGGAAGTAATAATTTCAAACTGCCACTTTCTTTTTTTGACTTGTTGTTTCCTGTTTCTCTTCCTATGTCAGGGAAAGACTCTCGTCTCCTTGTCTTCAGACTCAGTGCTGTCCAAAAAGATATAGAGACAAAGCAAATTATAAGAAGCAAATACGACTGCAGAGAAAATAAACTAGAGAGAACAAAAGGTGATTTTATTTCCACTGTGGCATTACGCTGGTAGTTGCCAGGGGCTTTTTAGCTCCCTTGAGGCAGTTGTAGGTGTTCACTTTAGTGTTTTCTCTTGACAGTTAATTCAAACTTTGTTAAGCTTATATTTGAAAACTAGCCTGGTATAGTCCAGCACAACATATTAGAATGTTGTAAAAGTAACATGTTATTTGACAATTGCTGATGATGAAAAGCATTAGAGAAAAATAAGATTTCAGGATTGGGAGGTATGAGAAGAACTTTGCAGGGATTTAAACTGAAATAAAGCACACTTTAAGTTCAAGGAACACTGGCAGATCTCCATTAAATAGTAGTTCTTAGATTAGTCTGGGAGTTGCTGATTATTTTGGTAGACATAAACATTTTCTGGTCTTCAGAAGCAAGCTGCTTTGGAAAGCTGGAACCTACCAAATAGTAAAAATCCATGTATTTAGGAATAAAGGTAAAATAGATTTCAAAGGAGTCATAGGCTTTTGTCTTTTTATAGAAGTTGATGTTATCCTATTGAGGGGAGTTTAATTCTGTGTTGCTAAGACATGCATCAGAGCCCTGTTGTACTAATCATCATACAGATACAAAACAAAAAAATCAGACCCTACCCCAACCATTTACAGTCTAGAACATTCTTTCCTCAGGCTGCCATTTGTACGCCATAAATACTCACCATGGAAGTGAACTGAGGATTGTTGTGGCTATTCGAAACAAACTACTTCTTGTCACAAAGAAATATAATCCACACCACAGTTTAACCAGCAGCTCTGTGCTCTCATCAGCTGAATCTCCAGTAGAGGAGTTCCAGTACATCCGGGTATGTGTAATCTAATTACTTAACAGACTGAGCAGCACTCAGCTAGTGCGGGGAGTGTGGGAAAGGCAAAGAGCATGCATTGTCATCACCCCAAACCTCCAGACAAATAAAAGTGAGATGCCGTATGATGGAGTTTGATCATATATATGCCAAAGAAATCTTTCAGATTTTTTAGAAATTAAGTTTCAGCTTGTTCTTTGTCATGTTACTGCGCTCAGAGCACATCGCTTTAAAATCATGGAATGCCTTCAGCACCCACAGTAGGATCTTGAAAAAGAGAGTAATTCTATTATTCATGTTCTAGGAAATATGCCTTTCTGACCCCCCAGTGGTTATGACGCTGGTGGATGGACCTACTGGAGACAATGACAATATGATCTGTGTAGCGTATCGGCACCAGTTTGATTTAGTCAATGAGAGCACTGGGGAGTCCTACAGATTGCATCACGTTGAAACAAACAAGGTAAGTTTGCGTCATTGAAACTGTTTTTGCAGAGCTCCACTGAGCATAATTTCTTGCAGACTCAGTGCATCCTATGCTGACCTTCTGGGAGTGTAATTTATGGAGATCCTTATGTCTGTTACTTTTCACTTCTATAATGCTTCTTTTTGGCACCCAGAGATATTTGTTCCTTTTGGGATATGTGATAATAACAACTCCCAAGAGAGGTAGTTATAAGATATGTGTGGTGGGTTGACCTTGGCTGAACGCCAGGTGCCCACCCAGCTGCAGGAAAGAGACTGCATTTCAGGCTCTGGAATATTGTTACCATCATAAATTCATTCTTCTCCTTTCTTAGTCAACAGTTTGCTTTTTGCTTTATCTTTGTGGTATCAAAGTTTTGTTATTTATGAAATTGAATCAAAATAACTTCAGGGGCTGGCCACCAGTGTCTTATGCAGATTTGCCTATTTGCATGTACTATGGCTAAGATTTTTACACATAGCTTATATTTCTATTTAAGAAACTGCTTTCCAGTCAGCTAATAACTGAGTCTTTCTATTCTGGACATTAAAATTAAGAACAAAAGAGACTTCATTTAGAAAATGTTTATCTATTTATTTGCTTATTTCCTTTTTTTTTCTTTTATCCTCCAACTGGTTGTATTGCTTGTTAGTCAAAACCCTGTTGGAATAATCACAGTATCCTCTGCCTGCTCATAACCTTTTCCATTATCATTGCAGGTTAATTTTGTTGCAGCTATTGATGTATATGAAGATGGTGAAGCTGGTCTACTGTTGTGTTATAACTGTAAGTGTTAAGTGAAGGATAAAAATGGTAAGAGCACAATCTGCATATATAATTCTTTTTTCATTGGAGTCTAGGTCTGTATTTTAAAATAAGTTTTACTATTTCACGGAAAGTTTCTCAAATATATTCTTTTGAACTTAAATGCATATTGGAGAGACTAGAAATTCAAGTATAATTTTAGACATACCAGTTGTTCTATAGATCTGCAATCTCTATATTTATAGACGCTCCCATGTTGAAAAAGTCCTGTTTTTTCAGATCTCACTCATTCTATAGGTAGTTACACAGTTACTAGGTGTTTTCAAGACATGTACAATTTAGCATTTCATCCCTTTTTCCTTGTGTGCTGTCTGATTCTGTCTTTGTGTTTTTTCTTCTGCCTGCTTCTTGGCACTATTGCATTGTTTCATTGTAATTCTCTCAATCTCCTTTTATAAAATGGTCTTGGGTATAGAGTCATAGAATGCTAAGGGGTTGGAACGGACCTTAAAGATCATCTAGTCCCAACCCTCCCTGCCATGTGCACGGACACCTCCCACTAGAAAAGGTTGGATAAGGCCTTATCCAACCTGGCTTTGAACACTGCCAGGGCTGGGGCATCTGCAGCCCCCCTGGACAACATGTTCCAGAGTTTAATCATTCTCACAATAAAACATTTCTTCCTAATATCTAACATAAATTTCCTGACTTTCACTTTGTACCCATTACTCCTTGTCCTGTCACTACACTTCCTGATGAAGAGTCCCTCTCTGGTTCCCTGGAGGCCCCTAAAGATACTGCAAGGTTGCTATGAGGTCTCCACACAACCTTTTTGTCTCCAGACTGAATGGCCCCAACTCTTTCAGCCTGTCCCCACAGGGAAGGTGCTGCAGTCTTCTTATCAACTTTGTGGCCTCCTCTGGACTTGCCCCAACAGTCCTTCTTATGTTGGGAACACCAGAATTATACACAGGAGTCCAGGTGGGTTCTCACAAGAGCAGAGTAGAGGGGGAGAATCCCCTTTCTTGACCCACTGCCCACGCTCCTTTGCATGCAGCCCACAATTCCATTGGGCTGGGAGCACTCACTGCTGGCTCATGTTGAGTTTTTCATCAGCCGTCATCCCCAAGTCCTTCTCCCAGGGCTGCTCTCAGTCCCTTCTCCACCCACCCTGTGGGTGTGTCTGGTGTAAGACCTTGCGCTTTTTTTGTTGAACTTCACGTGATTTGCACAGTCCCACCTCTCAAGCCTGTCAGATTCCCTCTGGATCCATCTCTTGCCTTCAGTGTGTCGACAGCACCACACAGATTGGTGTCGTCAGTGAACTTATTGAGTGCCTTGATCCCACTGACCCTGTCACCGATAAAACTGTTGAACAGTATCAGCCCCAGTACTGATCTGTGAGGGATGCCACTCATCACTGGTCTCCATGTGGACAATGAGCCGTTGACCACAACTCTTTGTGTGTGGTCGTCCAGTCAGTTCTTTATCCACCAAGTGGTCCATCCACCAAATCCATCTGTCTCCAATCTGGAGGTGATGATGTCATGCAGGACAGTGTCGTTATGCTTTGCATAAGTCCAGGTAGATGATGTCAGTTGCTCTGCCTTATCCACCAATGCTGTTGCCCTGTCACAGAACGCCACCAGATTTATCTGGCATGATTTCCCCTTTGTAAAGCTGTTACCAATCAATATATAAAATGCACATATGCTCTTCTCTGCAGTACACAGGTAGTTCTGATCCTCATGAAAGTAGAAGCACTTGGCATGAAACAGCCTATGTGAGGCAATGCTGAAGGACAAGGCATGGCTTCCTCTGTAGCAGAAGCCATGTTCTATTTGCCTCTCCAAAGTGAACATCAATGGAGACAAGATAAATATGCCTGTGTTCTGGCACTGGCTGTCAGATTGTTGCCATGGAATGAGTTGTGTCTCTAAACTCCGTGAGGCCCTATTGGTTCTAGTTGCTTGCCACATCCTAGCTGGTTCTGATTCTCTTAGCACTGCTTCAGAATTAAAAAGCTGTCTGACAGAGCACAGTGAATTCCCTATATTTCTTTTTGGGGTAGACCCATTGCTTAGCCAAAGCTAACAAACTTAGCTGATCTGAAAGTTATAATAAAGGCACTTACAGCAACTTGAATTCCTATTTCTAGGACCATGTCTCAGGGAAACCTACATTTGTTCTTCAGAGAATTTTAGGATTCTGAAAGAATCATCATAGAACAAATATGGAAACACAGGATTCGGCAGTGTCCAAAGTTTGTATTAGGGAAAAACATGTAATACATTTCTGGATGTAAACTTTTGATTTGGTGTAAGGACACCACTTACAGGGGGAGAAAAACATTTTGCCTAAAAAGTATAAAAGAGCTGTAAGCAGCACGTTTGATAGGATCATAGTTGTTTACCTGGAGCCCCTGGTACACACATATGAGCTTGTCAAGAAAAAAATACGATCACAATTGCTTCTTGTCTCTAAGCTTTCTTATTGTTTGCTGATACAACTTCTGAAGTCCTGTATTTTAATAGATGTTTGATTAGCACTAGTGCATTTGTTTTAAAAAATTCTGTTAGTACTGGAAGGTTCCTCTTTGTCTAGTTCTGTATATTAACAATTCAGAATTACATGCTTGATTATGTATATAATGACCACACTTCTGCAAAAATATAAAATCCTCCTATAAAATTGGTGTTTGTGTAAGGTATTGATGCTGATTTTTTTCTATTTTGTTACAGATGTTTGCCAATACAGAAAGGTATATCCTTTCAGTGGAGGTTCTCCTCTGATCCAGCCATCAGCTTATGACTTCCACTTCAGCTGGAATCAAGTTCCTTATGCTGTTGGTAAGAAAATATCTCTTTTTACTAGATGGTTGTTTTTTTCATTACCATTTTAGCTTGCACTTGGTTCTTAGTGGAATTACCATGTTCTAGGAACACTTCATTACTTAGTTACATTCATGATGCCACTTGAGCTTAGTTTCTGCATATGACAATTATAGCAAGTGTAGTGTTGGTGCCAAGTTCTTCCTTTGCTGAACTCTTTCTTCTGTTTTTCATTTTCCATTCACTCTACATTCTACCAGGCATGGAGAGTGAAGTTTTTTTCAGGCTTGATGTAGCTTCATGTCCATCCGGTTAGACAAACTTTTCATAGGAAAGGGAGATGCCAGAAGAGGCCAAGAACATTTTTCATGGAGCATCCAAGAAACTTTCACATTAACCATTTTTCCTTGCCAAATAACTTTTGTTTCATTGCAGTCTGTGCTTTCCCTTATATCCTTGCTTTCACTACTGATTCCATTGAAATCCGATTAGTGGTGAATGGGAACTTAGTCCACACAGCAGTTGTGCCTGAGCTTCAACTTGTAGCATCAAGGGTAAGACACAGTAAAATCATGTTTGACTATTTCTGTGATATAATTTGGATCTAATTCACATAAAAGTTGCTGCAGCTAAAAACCTAAGAAGCCAAAACCGAAATATGTCCTACTTGATCTGTGGTAACTGTTCATGTTTTTGCTTTTAGTTTATATCAAGTACAAAGAGAATCATGATTGATCATGCTGCCCTTTATTGGTTACAGGAATACAATTCTAAGATACTTAGCAGTTTATGGGGCAAATGCTCTGCTCAACATTACAGATGTTCCCTCCACTTACAGTGATAACCCTTCTATGACCAACCCGTGTTGATTAAGCAGCAATACAGAAATAGTGACTGTAGAACATAGTGGACAAACTTACTCGGAAGATGGTTAAGAAAGTCTCACTATACTAATGATGAGTTATTTGTCATTTCAGTCAGACATTTATTTTAAAGCAACTGCTGCAGTAAGTGGATCATCAGACCGCAGCTCCAAGGAAATGAGTTCAAAGAGTTCTCCTCAAACACCAACAGCTTCCGAAAAGCCAGAATGTCCTCTTTCTTCTCTAGAAGGTAACATGGCACCTTGAATAATGGTCTCTAATAATTCCAATAGCTATCACATCTCAGTGAAGCTGATTTTTAGTAAAGATGGTAAAAGATCTTGAGTTCCTAGCTGAGAATCTGGAGGATAAGAGATTTTCTATTTAGTGACAGATATGAATCACCTGACTGAGCTTTTGCCCTGTACTATCTTTTCTAAATACATGGTAGCACTGTTCTGAAGAAATAATTTCTGTAGGAAGGGAGGAATTAAGCTTCAGTAGCTTGATGCATCTTTGGTAATATGGCCATGACTAATAACGCAAAAAGAGGCATAAAATTGTGGGACTACTTGAGATTTTGCATACACTGTTCCTTTCATTTAAGAAAAGCTAAACTACCACTAGATGGCTAAAGCTCTTTTGTGAACCAAAAGTAAGTTCTAGCCTTGAAAAAGTTTGCACAGTCAGTTTAGTGTAAGATGATCTGTGAACAATCAATTTCTAGTGTAACAATAATGGAGAAACAAGGGAACATTAACTAGATAATGCAAGATGTGCATATACTTTTCTTCTTTAAATCCACTGGTGCACTGTTAGCAGAAGGGGGAAGGAGAATTTCAGTTTTCTAAAGGCAGTTTAGTTTTTTTCTAGGAATTAGGAAAACATGGTATTTTATGCTGCCTAAGAGGAGGTGTCATAATTTAAACTACTTGAGATCCAGGCTCCAATATATTTGCAGTATATTAAAATACATGTGGAATATTGCAGAGTGCAGAGTCATGTTGTAATAGTCAAAGTACCAGCCTCAAGTTGTATTAATTTACTTCCTGGATCCGCTGCTGATTCTTCATATGTCTTGTTTTTCTCTCTACATCTATTTCTTCCTCCTCCTTATTTATATTGAAATATTTATATTGAAAGATCTCCAGAGCAAGAAAGATCTTTGTCATTTAGGCTAAAAAGCGCCCAGCTCAACAAGTATAACTTTTCTTTATAACTTTTCATTCTTTTTTCTTTCTGTATTTCAGGTGAAGTTCCATGCAGAAACCTGTACAAAATTCCTCTCAGCAATCTGGTTGGGCGAAGCATTGAACGACCTCTGAAGTCACCTTTGGCTCCCAAGGCCATCGCTACTTCAACATCCAGTGGCATTGCCTCACTTCCAGTTACACACTCACTGTCCTTATCTCGTATGGAAATTAAAGAAATTGCAAGCAGAACACGTAAAGAATTGCTGGGTAAACTCTCCTCATTCTTCAGCATACTTGTCAGTTGCCAATTACATACTTTCTAATATTTGGCCATCACAGTTAGGTTTGTAACGTGCAGCTAGTATTCATAAATTATTAAAATAAACAACAGAATGAAACTCTGAGGAAACATTATTTGCAAATAGTACAGCCATTGTCTGATCATGTATAAGATGACCACATTCTAAGCCAGGTAGAAATGGTTAATAATGGAAACCAGCAACAGATACCTTAACATTTTCATGAATGCTTTATTTTCTGTTGAGAGTATTAAGTCTTTTATTCCTTTATTGAGGCCTTTTGGATGAGCCTATACCCAAGACAGAAAGTGCACAGAAGCAAAAAAAGGGTCCTCGAAGACAGTCAGACCCCAAGCAGGGAGCAGTAAGATCAACCAGTAGTGACAGGTAAATATACTGGCTTTAGAAAAGAGACTAAGTTAGACTGTAAATATTTTCAGAATTGATTGCTCATGCTTATCTCACTTGGTTGGGGCTGACTGAGAACTTGTATACCCGTATGCCATTTCATGCTGATGTGTTTGTTAGAGAATACTGCAAGTACTGATGTGATTATACTTTTTGCTTAAGACACGTTGATGAGCAAAGCAAGACTAAACAGGATTTTGTGGGGGCCTGCTGCAATTGAGCCTGTAATTAAGATTTGGACTACTGAGTCTGCACTCTGCAGACTCTCTTGCTGTTTCCTTCAAATGCTCTTGTGTTGCTATTTGCATAATAAATTTTGTGAAGAAACACCATAGCATTTGTCTGTTCAGCACTGACCCCACTGCCATTCTCTTGTTTTCACTGTTTTCATAACCTGTGTTTGTGTAGAGTACTAGCAGAATTCAGCCAAGATACAGGAGACTGAGATTAACAAAACAAACAAAAAATCTGCTGCAGTGTAAAAACATTTTCGGTTTAGTTGTCTATTTGGAAATTAGTTGGGTGAGAGGCTTCATTAATGCTACCTTTTGATTATTTTCAGTAGAGTAAAACAGGAGGAAACTCAGTTGCAGTGGTCTATATCTGTCTTTAGGATAACTTGATTGAGTCTAGAAATAGCCATTGTTCCTTCTTGCCTCGAACTGTGTATTTTTTTGAGTAACTTTTGTCTTTGTCTTTGCAGGATAATCTCAAGCTCTTTTGAAAGCTATTCTGAAAGACGTCATCTTTCCACTAGTTCAGATCCTGATACTTTAGCAAACAGGGAGGGGAGCTCACCACCTAACTATCCATTTCAGCTGATTTCTTTATATGATGAAGACATCATTGACTTGAAATGAAGACAGTCTTAAAAACCTTTCTTCCCTACTTCACATTTTCTTACAACTCTGTGAGCTCTATGAGAATGTCACAAACACTGCTTCTGGTGGTAAAATGTGGCTGGAAGTACTGGTGATAAATCTTTATAGAACACATGTTCTGGCTAGCACAGCCTGATTTGGTGATGCTTATATCTTTGACATAGGTATGTTTTCTCAGTTAACGAACCATTACTTTTTGTGGCATTCTAACAATTGATGATAGGTTTAGGCTGAAACTGAAGTAAACAAAAGGTATTACTTGTTCTGAGCTTCTTATAATTTGAAGTATCTGAGTGACATGCAGCAAAGTTAATTGCTGTTGTTACTATCATGAGTTATTTTACAACAGTGTATGCCATGTGAAAAGAGGAATTTTATAATATAAATCAATGCTTTTGGTTTTTCAGTCTTAAACAAAACAACAACAAAAAAAAAGAGGCTTGCAGGCAAGGTCATTTCAAACAATACAGTCAGTCTTTGAAATGATGCAGCTCTGGTATGTTCACTGAATAATCAGGTAAGATATGAAGATACTGCTTTCTTTGCTTTGGCTTGTCCATGCACATTGTTTAGAGAAATTTGAAAACTGTTTTGGCATTAAGAATCCTTGAGCAGATAAACTTTTTATAGAAAACACAAGCTTTCAAAATATTTCTTAAGAATTGGAAGTAAAAAACCCCTAAAAAACCCACAAACAAACAAACCAAAAAAACCCAAACCAAAACCCCAATCCATCTACTGGAAAACTTTTATTGCAGTGCATCTGCAGATTTTTCCATTACAGACAGAAGAGCCAACCCTGATTGTTTTGACTACACAAAGATTCCTATGCAGGCGTCAGCATTAGCTGATGTCTGCACTAGCACCAACAGTGTAAGTCATTGTTCCAGATAGTTGTATTTTTCTAACTGGATGCAGACTGAAATTTCACTGATAATGAGCTAGTTTTCTATGATGAAATAGTCATCTTGGCTCTTATGTTTTATATTGGTTTTATATTGAAAGCTTTCTTTTTTTTTTAACCCTTTCCTCTAGAACCCCTTTGCAGGGGGTTTGTTTTGTTTTGGTTTTTTTCATGAAAGCATGATGCTTCCAGCCTTTTTATATATGAAGTTTTTAGCTTTATTAGCAAGTATTTCTTGTTAGTTATGTAGAAATACTCCCGTATCCTTGATTTTATTTCACAGTACCATTCATATGTCATGATTTCACTTTCTGTTCAAGTATGATCATCTGGAGATGTGTGCCTTTTTCTGCTGTCTGTCTGAATGTAAAACTGGTTTTGCAAAGTACTTTTTTCTCAGTTTATTGTATATAATGACTGATTTGCTCCACCTAAGAAAATATGCAAGGCCTTATCTGGAAGCATCATTTCTTACTCTCAACTGGAGTGGCTAATCAAGAGAAGAAGCAATATTTTCAACAGTAATTAGTCTATGAGCAACAGGCTATTATTACTTTAGTGGCTTTTGCACTCATAGATGTGTGGGGTGAGCTTTAATAAGCATCTAAAAGGAAGTACCAGATCAAAGTCTTTGCAAGAGCTTGTAATTATTTTTTGAGAATGTTATTTCCAGAGACTGTGTTAATTTACCCTATCCTTATTTATGTGGGCAGCTATGGTTTAAAAAATCAATCTGAAAGTATCACGTGGTGCTTATTCTCCTGGAAGTTGTAAACACTTCTGTACTGAATCCACTTCCAGGGACACTGCTGGCACTTAAGTATTTTTAGAAAGCAAAAGAACCACATTTTTCCAATAAGATTTCTCAATGTAGTATTTAATTTCTGTTATATGGGTGTTTTTGAAGAATATGCCAGTGTGTTGCAACACTGGGACTTTAGTTAAAATACAATTTAACTGGAAACTTTGCTTTGCCCTGTTAGGATATCAGATTTCAAATACATTGCAGATGTTCATCTGTGCTATTATAGCATGATTTAAAATGATTACTGTGGTTCAATAGCAGTTGAAGTGATATATGGAGATTTTAAAACTTGTTTTGAAGAACCTGAACAAATAAATATTTAGGTATCCTGAAAGACTAGCCTTAGAGATGGAGCACTAGGGAGATCAAGAAGAATGAGAAGAACTTGACAGAGAGCTGGACTGCTGGCTATTATGTAGTCAGAATGCATATAGGTGTGGCACTTGTGAATCCAAGATATAATTATAGAAGAAAGGGCCATAAAGCAAGAGTTGTTTTCTTTAACCAGAAGTACAGCAGTAGCTGTAAAGTATTAGTGAAAATAAGGAGAGTGTGGGAATGTGTGTGTGAAAGAACCTTTGAAGGTCTGCCTGCAATTACAGCATTGATGACATCTACCAAATGGACAGTAAGAGTACAGATATTTGATTGCTTAAGCTAGACAAAACCAGATCAGACGTACTTATCTGGAACAGGATGTTGTTTATCATTTGAAGAGGGAAGCCCAGCAACTGCATCCCCTCCTACCTCCCACCTGAACTTCATTCTATAGCTTGATTTGATAGATCAGGTAGAAGCTGTTACTCAGGTCACAGTGAGAACTACCAGACCTAACAGACTGTTACTCATATAGGACAGGAAGGATCTGAACCCTGGAAAAAAAATTACCTATCATCTTCATTCTTTTAATGTATCCAGTAAGTGCCTTAACAAGGCTTCCACTTCTTGAGTTTTTGCTTCTGTAATTAATCAGTGTGTCTTATAGGGATAATATCAGACCTAGCAAAAGAAGTGGGGAGGGATGACACAACCTTTAGTTTGTTTTATGTGATGCCTAGAGATGGTAGCTGAGGCTTTAGGGTCATGTATATGTAGTTTACTACCTACTTACTGTATGAGAGCAGCAGAGTATAGGTAGAAGGCAGAGAACATGGTAATAATATTCCAATTTCATTTGACATGACCCACAAGAACCAAATTCTGTATCTCATTTATTGTGTCAAAAGACAAAATATCAACAAAATAATGTGAAATTGCATAGCAGGACAAATATCTACTGTACAAGGATGTGGTTTCTGTGTGTTAATAGTCTCATCCAACCACCATGAATTCTGTGCTTCTTAGTGTGATGAGTTGGTATCCTTTGAAGTAGCTTCTGGCCGCTGTTTCTTTCAAAATATTGTCTTAGATCCCTAACAGTCAGACTGCTAATCAAAATCAAGAGGCAGTTGGTGGTATTGATATATAATCTCTTGCGCATCATTTATGAAGGGCAAGTTTTTTATACATCTGTGGAACTCTCCTACTTCAGAATGGTGTGAGAGGACAAGGCTTATTAGAAGGCTACTGGGATGGACAGCTATACTGTCCTTCCCTCCAGCATTAGCACCATGTTGTTTCTCTTCTACTTTTCCAGCATGTGCATGCATATACTCATCAAAACTTCAAAAATAGTCCTAGGCACAAACTGTAGCCATATGCACCCTAAGCACAACCCTTCCTACTTTCACATCATATGTTAAAGCTGCCTGTAGGCTGCATTCTTGATGTTGGCTGACCATCTCGTGGTTGGTGTTGTTCTAATAGGAAAACTGAAAAATCTTGCTACAGATGGATGGAAGACATTGTTTCCATGATGGAAGAATTGTTACCAGGTTGAACACTTTCTGTCAAGCTAAGGTTAACTGAAGGCCCATTCTGGACTCTTGGCTAAGTTTCTGCAAGAAATATTTTCTATCCCAATGCACTGGATTTGCTGACAGCAGCAGGGCTCTTAACCCCTTCTTGCTAATGGTATTGTCACCACTTCAGCACTGTGCCTTAGGGGGACTAAATTCCAGGAATGTCATTTACTTTGGTGCAAGCATTAGACTGTTCAGGCAGTTAATTTAGAATGTACTTGTGCCTCGGCAGCAGCATGGGTAACAATGCATAGAATCACAAAATAGTTGAAGTTAAAAGGGACCGCTTCCTATCGTATAGTCCAGTACCCACACCCATGAACCTCCATTCAAAAATCTTTTCAAAATGGGTATGCAGCACTTCGAGCTACTTGTCATCTTTGTCCTGCATTTGAATCACAGCATGCATATAAATCATCCAGCTTTGAAGTGTGACTCCAGAACCCCAAAACACATGAGCTAAATTAATTCTTTCACACACACATTATACAGCCCTTAAGGCTGAGGCTTTGATGAGCCCTTTCCAAGGTCCCTAAAGCCCAGTTTAGGCTTCAGAAACTGTTTCAGACTCATGGTCATTTTTGTCCAGTTCTTTCTTCTAGTGTCAGTGCAGTACACATAAATCTTAAAAGTGTTTGAAAGTAACAAAATACTTCCTTCTAATAAACAAAGACCCACATGCAATTTGAAAGGTGTGTAACTGTTCATGATAGCAAGAGATCATGCAGTGAATGGATGCCTGCATACATTGTTTCTGGGCTGGCAAGGAAAAAGTAGGGCCTGTTGTAGTTATGGTCCTTCCCTTGTCTGGGGCTGAGGTGGAGCTCTTTTGGTTTGGTTTGGTTTGGTTTGGTTTGGCTGGTTTGGTTTCTTGGGGTTGGGTGTGTTTGATGTGGGGTTTTTATTGGTTAGTTGGTTTTGTTGTGGGGTTGGTTGGTTGGTTGGTTTGTTTGTTTGTTTGTTTGGTGGTGGTGGTGGTTGGTTGGGGTTTTTTTCTGATGCATAACGTACATGCAAGTATGCACCTAGAATGAATAACGGGTTTGCTGTCTGCTTTCATGAGATTATTTCTATAAATGCACAAGCGTTTGGAATTGAGTGGTAGATTCAAATTGATTTTTTTTTTTTAGTACTGTGATAGTCAACTGCATAAATATTTATTCTGCTGTTCTATGTATGTTTGACCAAGTAACAGCCAGCTCATGTATGTTTTCTTAAAGTTGTGGGTCTATAACTTGTGCTTGCAGATGCAATGGCTTTTCCAGAACTGTTGGCTTAGTCTGCATTTGAAATATATAATCCTTTGTGTTTGGATTTGGTTTTCAATATATATACATATATATATATATATATGTATATATATATGTGTATATATATATATATATATATTTGTAATTTCCACCATAAATTTTAGGGGATTAAAATTCCCAAGATTATATATATAGGAGTCTAAAGTAATGGGATCATAAAAGGTGGGGGAGGGGAAAGTTCCATCTGCAAGCAATAAGGAAGTTAAAAATAATTTTGTTGCCTTCTGTGTATGAAAATGAGTACCATACTATTTTCATTGTTAACAATTTGATGTCATGGATCATGTGCACAGTGCTTGCTAATTCTGTTAAAGCACTATTTTCTTATAGGCTTAGTCTGATTTTGTGAAGGAATAAATTATACCCTGGGAACCTAATATTAACAACGTGGGAAGGCTCCAGAGATTACGAAGCAAACGTTGGTACTTACATGCAGGTTAGAAAGTATTTTTAATCTTATTAGTTGAGCACAGCAATTTCATCAGCCTGTATACTGCCTAGCTGCTTCCCTTTGTTGCTGACCTGTAACTGACTGATTCCTGTTTGCTACTGGAAATTGTGATATTAGCACATGACTTGAAGAGAAAATTAAGAGATTATTTTCTGCTTATTTATAGCTCTATTAGGTATTTATCTGGTTGAATGGAAAATGTTATGTCTGTAAAGGTTTATGCAGAGTGTTATCAATCTGAAATGTCAGTTTAATTAACCCTTTGAATGGTAGCAGACTGCTTTGTAATTTAATAATTGCATATTGTTAAGACTGTTGCTACATTTGTGTTCAAAGACTCTTTACCACTTGTCTTAAATGCTATGTATTACCATTGGTTTTAATGTCATTTGATAGCGTGTACGGTCTGTGTTTTAGATGTGACATCCAAATAGAAACACTCCTATTACATCTGGAACTGTTTTAAGTGCTATTTATCACCTCTGTGAAGGATAAACAGATGATTTATTCCTTCGTATGTAATAAACTATAAATTTGACCTCACTTCTTTCACAGGTGCAGAACCAGTGAACTCCAGATTTGGAAAGAAAAAAGACAAGAAATTAAAAAGACAGGAGGTAGCATAGAGCTCTGGATTACTGATTCCATTTGAGGGCTGTATCCTACCTGTGAGATTGGTGTTTGCATTTTAAGCTTTACCCATCTTTGACAAAGACTATAATCCACACTGGCTTATGTTTCCAGGCATCTTTTGGACTTACTTTCAGAGACCTGCTTCATTTGGAGATCTTTACCCCTCAAATTAACACTAGAAAAGATAGGTTTTTTCCTTTTCCGACTAAGTGTATATTCTTGCTGTCTCCCAGACCCTGTAATTCCCTTTGAAGAAGCATCAATCTTTCCTGAAGTCTTGGAGACATTCTCCTAAGAGCTCCAACCCTTCCTGTGATTTAAATGCATTCCTAGCCAACTTGACAGCACTAGGAAAATACCCTACAGGTGTGAAAGCTAAGCATTCATCTTTATTTGGGGTTAAGACTTAGTCTGCGGTCAGACATCTCAGAAACAGTAGCAGCAACACAAATGTCAAATACTGCACTCTGCAAGTAACATCATTACCCAGGCTACATCATGCCCTTCTTCACTGTAACATGCCATAAAGAAAAGGTAGAGTGGAGCAAGGAAATTTAATGTATTTATTTATAAAATTAGATTTTAATTTACATCATAGTAGAAGAAAAGATACTGGCACATCTTCTCATGAGAGAGGAGGAACAAGAAGCCACATTATTACAGCTCACAACCATGAAAAGTCGCTTCAGACCGTAATTTATGATGCTTAGTATAAAGACATTAAATTCTGTCGTTACCAAGAAGGCCATAACCCTGTTTGTTAACACAGGCAGCACTGGACACACCTCTAGCTAAACGTGGGAAGACTTTGGGTATCACCAGCCATGGAACAGGACTACAGCAAAGGGCAAACCCTGCAGTTACAAAGAGAAGCCAATAAATGCAAGTTAAATACATATTAAAGGAAAAAGTAAATAATGTCCAAACTAATCAAGTAAGGGGCGTGCAGTTTTCATGTTCAGATTCTTGGACGATTCCAGCAACATGGTGCCTCTACCAGAAGGACAGAGAATAAGTGATTTTTAAGGCAGTATGATAAACGCTAGTGCGTTTTACATCGTATTAATTAAAGGAATCTTCTTAACGAGCAGAACTTGCCGCCCGTCCGGTACGGGACGCAGGCAGGGCAGCGCCGCGGGCAGCGAGGCGCCTCAGCAGGCCCCGCCCGCAGAGAGGGAGCACGGCGGCGGCGGGCAGTCATGACGTCAGGAGTGCGACGGAAGCCACCTGACTGGAGAGCGGCGGGCGCTCCGTGTCCCTGGTGCCGCCGGTTCTCCCGGCTCGGCCCGGTCCGGCCCGGCCTCCCCCGCCCCCTGCAGCGCCCGGCTCTCCTCAGGCCCCAGATTCGCCCCCTTTCCTCCCGTCGCGGGTGCCCGTAGGCTGTGGCGCGGGCCGCGGAAGTGCCGGGAGCCGGTCCTGCCGTGGAGCGATGGCCGCAGGGAAGCCCCAGCCCGGTCCGGGCTCCGGGGGGCCGCGCGAGCCGTGGCGACTGCCCGCCGAAGGACACCCCGCGCCGGGCCGACTCCTGAGGTGAGCGGAGCGGAGTCTCTAGCCCTCGGCGTGCTCTTTGTGTGCGGAGGTACCTGGGGCGGGCGAGGGGAGCCGATCGCGCCGGCTGCGGAGCGCCTGGGAAACAGCCTCGTGCACGGGGCTCCAGCACCGCTTTCGGAGGCCCTTAATTTCAGTATTAGCTTCACATATTGAATACAATAAGCGCCTTAGAGCTCACCGGTTTTTTATTCAGAGGCAGCCTGTTAGAATTTTTTTATTTGTTTTAAAGAGAACACAGGCCTATCTGAACAGCATATATGCTCAGCTATATGTGCTGAGGAAAGCTGTCAGCAGTAAAAAGTTCCTGTATGAACTTGTGACTCGATAGGGGCAGCTGTTTCTGTGCATTTGACATCCAGAACTTTCTTGTGTTTTTTTATCAACAATTGCATGCCATGTGCAGCCTTTTATAGTGAAGACTTTACTTTTCTGTATACTGCTATGCCCTGTTAAGAGGTGTACTCTAAGATCTTATTCTATGAAGGTAAAGTGTCTGTGTACAAATGAACATACTGTGGAGTGCCACTCAAATTCCTTAGTTCTTTCAGTTTGGGAGCTTCTGTTAAATTCGAACAGTTGTCTAATGAATGGAATTAGACCTTCCAGAGAAAATAAATAATTATGATTTTTAAACTGTTTATCTGACATTTGTGTTGTTAATCAATGGTCCCAGGAAGCTGAGATGACACAGGATAGTATAAGTACGTGCAGATCATGTATTTCAGGAGGTGGTATTCAATTTCACAGTTAGTGCTCAGTGGAAATAAACATTGAAAATAGGAAAAAAGACACAGGAGATTTTTTTTTTTTAATGCATCTAGGTCAAAGTGGTGCAAACATGTCAAAACTGATATAGTAAACCAGCACAAGCTGAAGTCCTTACACAGGCCAAATTCAAATATGACTAATGTATCCTTCACCCAATTTGTTGGACATCTCTTTGTATCTTCTTTAAAAATTAGTAGTTACCTGCTTTGTGTTTAAAATAGTTCAGGAGAAAGATACGAATAAGTTCTGTCAGTAACTAGCTTATCACTCTGCTTATGTGCTTTGGTTTTTTTTCTTTTATGTATAATCCATGAGTAAACTCTAAGACAGTGTTTACTTGCTATAATAGGTTTAAAACTGAAACTAATCCTTACCTTAACGGACTCGGAATTTGAAGGTGTTTACCTAAAACAAGAAAGATGTTAACATTCATAATGAATACTAACATTCACTAGCTGCATAAAATTTACTCTTAAGTCTGATGTGGGACAAATGATAGTAAAAAGTGCATGCAAATGCTTAGTCCTAACCTAATGAATATTTTAAAATGCAGTTGGTTGCTTCAGTCTATGTGTTAACGTGCCATTTGGAATACTGATGTACCAGTAATAAAGATGTGATTCTTACCTTGTTTTCTGAACAGAACTAATACAGTATTTTGATGTATCACAGGTAAATTTTTCCATAACCTTATGGAGAAAAAGGACTTTGAAGCATGGCTTGATAACATTTCTATTACATTTCTTTCTCTGACGGACTTGCAGAAAAATGAAACTCTGGATCACCTGATTAGCTTGAGTGGAGCAGTCCAGCTCAGGCACCTCTCCAATAATTTAGAGATTCTCCTCAAGAGGGACTTCCTCAAACTTCTTCCATTGGAACTTAGTTTTTATCTGTTAAAATGGCTTGATCCTCAGACCTTACTCACATGTTGCCTCGTCTCTAAGCAGTGGAACAAGGTTATAAGTGCCTGTACAGAGGTGTGGCAGACTGCATGTAAAAATCTGGGTTGGCAGATAGATGACTCTGTTCAGGATCCTCTACATTGGAAGAAGGTTTACCTAAAGGCAATTTTAAGGATGAAGCAACTGAAGGACCACGAAGCCTTTGAGACATCCTCTTTAATTGGACACAGTGCCCGAGTATATGCACTTTACTATAAAGATGGACTTCTGTGTACAGGTAGGAAGGACAGACAACTTGGAGTCTTACAATTCTTTATTTTCTCTTCCCCTCCTACGATTATTGACAATTTTCCTTTACCAGACAGATTAATTTCATAGTGCAAATGCAGTTTAGATGATTCAAAATCACTTTTTTTTTTTTCAATTTCTGAAACATGTGGTGCACTAATAAACCCATTTGTCACTTAAATAAGAAAACAAGGAGACCAATTTCTCTGTTAGTTAAAAAATTAGTAACAGCACGTATCATAGTCCCTGCCCATGGCAGGGTGGTTGAAACTAAATGATCTTTAAGTTCCCTTCCAGTCCAGACCCTTCTGTGTTTGGGCTGTGTGAGCACTTCAGTCTCCTAAAGTGTGGCAAAAAAAGTCCTGTCTTCTTCCTTGAAACGAGACCGTAAGCACTTTCAGTTCTTAACCTAAGTGCTAAGTTTGGGGCTACCAAACTGGAAAGCAGCTTGGCAGAAAAGGGTCCTGGTAGACACCACGGGAACATAAAATGTGTCCTTGCTGCAAAGAGGGCTAATGGTATTATGGGCTCCTTTAGGAGTAGAGTGTTGCCAGCAGATTAAGTGGGATACTCCTTCCCCTCTTCTCAGCACTGGTGAGGCTCCACCTGGAGTCCTGTGTCCAGTTCTGAGCTGCTCAGTACAAGAGACATGGACACACTGGAGAGTCCAGTGACAGGCCATGAAGATGATGAAGGGAGTGGAGCATCTCTCGTATGAAAGACTGAGAGAGTTGGGACTTTTTATCCTGAAGAAGATAGGGCTCAGGATGTTATCAGTATCTAAAGAAGTGAGGGTGCAAAGAAGATGGAGCCAGGCTCTTTTCAGTGGTGCCCAGTAATGGGACAAGAGGCAGTGGACACAGACTAAACCATAAGAAGTTCCCTTTAAACACTTTTTTACTGTGGGAGTGATTTGTAATTTTATTTTTTCACCTGTGACAGTTATTGAGCACAGGTTGCACAGGATGGTTTGGAGCATCCATCCTTGGACTCACTCAAGAGCTGTCTTGTCACCTGGGGCTGTGGGTGGCCCTGCTTAGTAGCGGGATTGGAGGAGTTGACCTCCAGAGGTCACTTCCAACCATAACCATTCTGTGATACCATGTAAATGCTATATTTATGATGAACAAAGATGAGTATAGGATTGGAAATATTATTTACTCTTTGCTTCCAATTATCCTGTTCTTTTATATTCTAGGATCAGATGACTTGTCTGCAAAACTATGGGATGTAAGCACAGGTCAGTGCATATATGGCATCCAGACACACACTTGTGCTGCAGTGAAGTTTGATGAACAAAAGCTTGTAACAGGATCTTTTGATAACACAGTAGCCTGTTGGGAATGGAGCTCTGGGGCAAAAACACAGCATTTTAGAGGACACACTGGTGCAGGTATGTTGAAATTTTCAATTTGTAATTTCACCAGTCAAGTAATACATATCATCATCATCAAACAAATTATAATTTAGTTAGCTCTTTGCACATTAGCTTTTTTGGTTTTTATAGGCTCTGTCCTTAGTCACCTGAATTACCTCAGTTCCCCCATATCAGGGGAAGCAACCAGAACAGATCTAAATCTGTCCTCGAATATGCCAAAGCTTATCTTAGCCATGTAATATTTTGCAGTTTCATGGAAGTAATACTAAATGCCATGGTTATTCAGTAGTTTCATGTCTACCAAAACGATGCAAACCTTAGATAACATATGGCCTTGGCCATTCTTTATATCCCCGGACCGTAGATGAGCTTACAACAAGGAGCGAAATAGGACCTGGGAATTTGTATTTGCATTTCCCTCATAATTAAATTCTCTGCCCTCTACTCCAAAATATCCTCAACTCAGCTGTAGGTCTGTTCCCCTGTGAGTAAAGAGGTCTATCAAATGTGCTAATCCTACTGAAATTGTCTTACTAGAACTCTGGAAATAAGAACTAGTTACACTTTGTCATAATCCAGCCATTAAGAAACCACTGATGTAAATGCTTTTAATTTGGACAAAACCCCCAGTAATTTTGCAATGTAAACTTAAGAATTCGAAGCAACAATTCTTTTATACAGTTCAAGAACAACAGTTAAAGATGAAGTAGCACATGAATTTAGAGGCTAGTAAATTCATAGAGAGGCTACTAGTTAGTGTCTCACAGCAAAACACATATGTAGAGACTGATATTCCTTATTTAGTATCTCTCTGCTTGTAGTTTTTAGTGTGGATTACAATGATGAACTTGATGTTCTGGTCAGTGGCTCTGCAGACTTCACTGTGAAAGTATGGGCCTTATCAACAGGAACGTGCCTGAATACCCTTACTGGACACACAGAATGGGTCACTAAGGTGGGAATGTTGATTTCTAATTAATCTCGCAAACACTTTCACTAAATTTGTAACGTGTTCTAAATTTTGTTTTCCTAATCCTAACCCTGCAACTAGTTGTAGAATCTGGAAAGCATCTGGAAATACTGCAAAATAATATTTCAATAGGAAAAATATGTAAGCTATAATTAAATTTTTCAGAGCATTGAAGATATTTCTATTCCAAAGCAGCTGGAGTAATATTAGGAATCAGTGTTTGATTCAAAGACTGAGTGGTTCTGAAAGAATGGTTCCGAAAGAATGCTGCTTTAAGAATGATGTAAAAAAATCTAATGATCTTGATAAAATTCTAAGCATGAAACAGTATTTTTCTTCTGATTATTTCAGAACTTGGGAGATGGGGGTGACTCTACAAGTGAAGGGTGTATGTGTGCTTATTAATAGAGTAAGTCACTAACAGGAACAAGAAAAGCATAAACTAGTTTTCCTTCAGTCGCTAAAAGTATTTGTGTTGCCGTTATACAAGGATACAGTATGCAGGTGGTTAATGAAGTGAAAAATGCAAATGAAAGTTTTGTTATTTACCAGCATCATCATAAATTATTACATCCAATTACAGGTAGTTTTGCAGAAGTGCAAAGTCAAATCTCTTATGCATAGTCCTGGGGATCATATTC
Source organism: Platyrinchus mystaceus (assembly GCA_035041135.1). Classification (NCBI taxonomy): domain Eukaryota; kingdom Metazoa; phylum Chordata; class Aves; order Passeriformes; family Tyrannidae; genus Platyrinchus; species Platyrinchus mystaceus. Next base: position 59,087 of record JAWWLV010000040.1, read on the forward strand.
TCCTAAGTGCAGATAAGTATGAAATCAAGGTATGTACCATATATCACACACATATCATTTTGGTACACAGGGAAATAAAATGCTTGAGTACTTTGCTGAAGTTTACAAATAATATAAGGCTTTATTTTCTCCCATATTTTCTGCTTGTGAGGCTGTGTGCAAGGCATGAAACTCTTTGGAAACTAATTTTTCAGTGCTTATCTTAACATTTAGATTTAAATGATGGCTCTACACGAATGGTAATGCAAAGAATCGGTGCTTTCAGTGCATGCCTGATGTGCTAACTTGACAGTGAAGCACTTAACTGCAAGTACTGTTACTGTTGGGAACTTTGGGGTTGGAGAGTGCTGTAAGTTTGTGGCTATGGAAGTGATTCATAACTGAAACACTACTACTGTCCCAATTGGATGTGTTGTTGGTGTTTTTTTGTTTTGTTTTGTGGTTTGGGGGTTTTTTTTATTATTATTATTTTTTTTTGGCCACTCTTTAAAGCACTCATTTTCACTGGGGTTTTTTTAGGCTACAAACAACATATACTGCAACAATACTGTTAGACAAGTCACTGGGAGAATTGATGCTCCTACCTAAAGTAGATAAATATTTCTGAAAAAACATTCACACATTTACCTGATGCCTGGAGAGACTGTGAGGCTTGCTGTATTAGTGTAACAATTTAAAATCTGAATTTTTTATGGTCTTAAACTGTGTGTTTTAATTGTAGATTTGGCCTATTGGAAGGGAAATAAACTGCAAGTGCTTAAAAACACTGTCTGTTTCTGAAGACCGCAGCATCTCCCTACAGCCCAGACTGCACTTTGATGGTAAATACATAGTGTGCAGTTCAGCACTAGGACTGTACCAGTGGGACTTTGCCAGCTATGATATTCTCAGGTAAACCTTTCAGTTTAGGATTCAGTGTTCTTTAAATAAATAAGAAGTAGAACATACTAGTTTTAATGACTTACTTTAGATGTGGACCAAAAGAATCTTGATAAAAATTCTGTAAACATCTTACTTCATGTATATGGTCAGGTTAAATTCTAATTTCTTATCTGATAATACAAATCCTTTCGTTGCTGTTTTGGTTTCTGGCCACATGCTACTCCTCTTTTACATTTTTATTCTGTAAGCTGAAGTCTTTCAATGTAGACTTAAATCAGACTTCAGTGCTGGGAGTTGTGAATGGGAAACTGTAATGACCCAAAGGTAATGCTGTCACAGAGACTGCTGTAAGAGAACCAAGCAGACATTTCTGGGGGTCCTTTGATTGGTTAAGAAATTAAAAAGACCTTTTCCTTAGAGCACTACTGGTCTATCATTCTTGATAATGCTGTGGAATGGTAGTGAAATCTATCAGACTGCAGGAAGGGATCGAACATGATGGCATTCTGTTTCCATAAAAAGAATGAGGCTGTATCAGTTAGAAATGGTAGCATCAACGTTTGTAACTTACTAAAGAAAAAAATACGTTTCAAAACTGCTAGCAGTTAACTCTTAATTCAAATGGCCTGAATATTTGGGGAGTATCTACCATTGAAAGATCTACTCCTAAAGAAATGCTTCTTATCAGTAAGAATAGCTAAGTAATTTCACCTCTTAATTTACCCTCCCATCTTTCAAAAGAGAAAGATTTCTCTTACTGGTGAGAAGAGATTTTCACCTCCATACATTTTTGTGCCTCAGTTCTGTGCTTTATGTAATGCTATGATCAAATGTACAGCCAGTTCTGGAATCCTCAACTCTTTAATTTCTTTTCCAAGTTTTATTTAATAAGGGAAAATATCGTAAAGATGTTGGGGAACTAAAAAATATTTTTCTTTCTCCCCAAGATGAAAATGCTTAACTTTAGCATAAAGCTATATCAGTAAAACAGCATTCTGTTAAGGACCAGTCTTGGATGATTTATCTTACCTGCCTATCACAATAAGGCATTTCTGTGTTTTACTTCTGCCTTTTAGAAGAGTGGTCAAAGGATTAATAAGAGGTTTTACCTCTTAAAGATATTGAGACATGAAATCCATATGGAAATTTATTGTAAAACACCAGTATATTTGTTCTTCTGTGTGTATCTGGAAACAAGGCTTTTTTTTCCCTTGTGCTCTGCAAAACAGTCCCTTTTAAACCCTAACTTTTATTTATGTTCGGAAGGGTCTGTCCTGAATGCACAAAGTCAGAACTGAAACCACAGGCCTGACTGAAGCTAATAGTTCAGTTGCTTAATTTGAAAAATTTGCAAACAGTTCTTGCTAAATTCTTTCAGAAGGATGAGTATAGATACCTAAGGATTTGGTTTAGTAATTCAAGCTTGTGACTACATTGTAAGTGAGTTTCTAACACTGTTTTCTTGTCTTCTAGGGTTATCAAACCTCCAGACTTCTTAAATGTGTCCTTGCTGGGCTTTGGAGAGATATTTGCTCTACTATTTGATAACAGATACCTTTATATAATGGACTTGAGGACAGAAAAACTGATAAGCCGCTGGCCACTACCAGAATACAGAAAGTCAAAGAGAGGTTCTAGTTTTTTGGCTGGTGAAATGTCTTGGTTAAATGGACTAAATGGCCAAAATGATACGGGCTTGGTTTTTGCCACCAGTATGCCAGACCATAGTATCCATTTGGTGTTATGGAAAGAACATGTCTGAAAAGCTCACATATGCAGAATCTTCAGGAATATATGGACTATCAGCAGTGTGTCCATAAAATGAGACTTTGCATGAACCAAAGTTGCACACCCACTGGTATCATCATGCAGTGCACAATCATTTACTTTTATTTGGGCATTTGGGAATGGGTTGTTTCGGACATAATGCAATAGAGCATGCTAACAGTATTCACCACAACATTTTGTCTATACTCATGTTTAAATATACCTATTTGGGTTCTGAAGCATAGCTTGTAATGTTTAAACCATTCAAGTCTGCTATCAAGTCTGAAATGAAGTAGTGCTTGACCTGACTTCTGACCTATTTTTTGTTGTTGAAACAGAAGGTGAAGCTACTATTTTAGAACCATAGGCTTTTATACATGTAACAGCAAATACTGGTTACAGTGCATGGCTGCTTAACAAAAATGAGAAGATAGCAAACCCTTTCTCTCTCCAGAATCTTTCTCCAAAATGTTTTTCTTTCTGGTAGCTTTAAATACTTAGCCTTTGAAACAGAAGAATCAAAAGAACCCTTTAACTAGGATCAGATGTTAACAATAATAATTTCTTTAAGTTCAGGAACATATCGATATGATCTCTCCTCAGCAAGAATGAGGCAACTTTTCATCTCTGACAGAGCTTGCCATCGCAGTTAACCACAGAGAACCTCTGACTGTTCAGCATAACTCAGAATGTCTTGATCAGTATTTTATAGTCCTTATTTCCTATAGTTTGTGTTAGAACATAATTTAGTTCACAGGTAGGTACAAATATAATGAAGAGGAAGGTGATGTTCAATCTCTACAACGAGTCACATTCTTATATTAAATGATGTCTACCAGCCATTCACTTTTTCCAGAAGTTGCAGTTAATATAATGCACTTAAAGTACTTGCTACATGTAGAGTTGGAAAGCAGGGGAAAATGACAGAATTCCACATCTCTGAGGAAAAAACAAATAAAATCAAAAGTCTGCCAGAAAGCACAGGTGTTGAAAAAAGGTCTTATTGATCATCACAGACCTGAGGTACACAAGGTAACTGTTGAGTAGCAAATACTTGTCCACGTACTATTGTGCTTTTTAACATGTACTTAAAAGCTGTATCTATGACATCACATGCTTTAGAAACGCTTTCGGTTGGATTCCCCTTCTCCCTTAAAATAAAATCTCCCCTTAATTGCGCCAGTGGAAGTTTGCATATGCAAGAATCAGTATTTGATGCAATAGGAATTGTATGAAGTCACAATGGAGCAATGTCTCTTAAATTCAAGGACCGAGTCTTAAGCACTTAGTTTTCCACCTTTATTCATACCAATTTACTTTGAAAAATGTTTTTGTAGTCAGGGATTTTAAAAAATTGAACCCAAATTCACAACTCTCAAGTGAAACTGCACTCAAAAGTGAAGGAAGTGAAGTAGAAAGCTTTCAACTACTTGTCTTGACACCAGGTTTTCATTATTCTTAATGTGGGAGTAACTACACTGTGTATGATGTGTGGTTACTCAGCTTCCTCTGAAGGAGCCATCTATAAAACAGTGTGTTAACTTTGAAAGATTAAACAGGAGCATGCCAGCAATGTCACTGTACCCAGATCAGTGAAACAGGAAAATGTGGGTAACTGCTTTGTTAGTGACCTTGATGATGCAGAATCCACAGAGAGATGAAGCACAAGATGGCTGAGAAACTGAAAGCCAAGTTCAGCCTTCCAGAAGGATTGGTGGGGAAAAGGGAAGGTGGTGGTAGGCAAGGGGAGGGGAGGCCCTGCTACTGTGTCCAGCTAACTAATAAGGAACTATAAAGAAAACAAACTCAGACTTATACAGCAAGACAACAGCCAATTGTCACAAACTGCAACAAGAGAAATTCTCTTGTTAGAGCTTAGTTAAAGTCTGGAACAGGTAGGTTGTCCAGAGAGATTGTGTGTCCAGCCAGCCTAGACAAAGTCCTGAGCTATGAGCTGGACTTCCAGATGCAAACTACATGAGTCTAAAATTCTAAGTGGACCTGTTGCCAAGCAAGAGAGTACCCTTTGCAGCAGGCACCTGGGCTGTAAATACAGCTGCCAGTTTGTTGATACAAGCTTTGGGAGACACGGCAGCCACTTTGAAGCAAATGCTATAGTTAGCCAAAAGCTGTGAAGTGGTAGTTGAAAAGGAATTCTTCCACAAGTATTTCACCAGTTGCAGAAAAGTTTAAATGAGAATTCTAAATCAGAACTCCAAATTCTCCTTTTCTACACTGCCCCAGAGTATGCAAGCAGAAACCATGATGACAAGCATCCAGTACACACTACACTGCTCTTCTACCCTTCTAGTTTTACAAATGAAGTTTTAACCAGTAAAATAGCAGCTAGTAATTATGAACACAATTAGCAAATACTTATTTACAGATTGTCTCTTGAAGACCTCTAAGTAAAGTTCCTCCTGGACATCTGCTAGCTAATAATACTAATCTACTACTGACAGAGGTCCTTAAGGGTATGTGCCACCACAAAACAGATGAAGGGATGAAAGAGTGACACTGTAGAAATTTAAAAAAGCAAACCTACTCTCACACACACTTCCCTCTGTCAGTGTTAGACAGACTCCCCTCAGATGTGCCTTCATATGTTCTAATACAATGCCACAAGAGTACAACACATACAGCTTTGGGGACTTATCAAACAGAAAATACATGACTGAAACTGTGGAAGTACAGTGAGGTTTCTTTGTTTGCTTTGCTTTCCATCTGACCTTTCAGCAGAAGTTAGTAACTACTTGGCACTATTTCTAGATAGAGGTTGGAAAAGATGCAGCTTCTGTACCCTTTTACACCTACACAAGGAAGCAATATAATTCAACTTACCTACCACATAAAGGACTAAAATGCAACTCATGCCTAAATTTCATGAAGCATTTTCTTACGAGGCTTCAAGGTCCCAGAAAAAAAAAACAAACTAATATGTTACATAAATTGTTGTTCAGCCATCCATTTTTTCCTCCTCAAAATAGCTTCATTTAACAAAAGTCTCTGTAATATCAATCTGTATCCCTTGCCTCTGTTTTAAACCTTTCCAACACAATTCAGCACTTACCACTGAAGTAATTCAGAACAGCTGTGGGTAATAAGAGTGATCACTCTTAAACTTACATGTCTCAAAAACCAAGTTGAACAGACTGGGATCAGCAAAACTCCCAAAAGCTGTTTAGTTTAAGCAACTTAGGTTTAATACTAATAACGATAGGTGTATTTCTAGTACAGTTGAAAACTGATTTGCATTATTTGAATCAGTTGAGAAATACTGATTTTTTAAATTTATTGTTTTTTAAATGAAAACAAATTATACATTTTACAGTAGTGCAATCTACACTGAACTTTCATATCATGAAATTACTCCTGGCTCTGCTATAGATTCCCTGAATAATCATTGCAAAATGTAACCTTCATGTGGAAGTCATTTTAATATGATCTTTCTTTAATCAGTCTCCTCTGCCTCCCCACAATAAGGGTGGCTCTCCACTTTCCCTCCTTAGAGGTTTCACTTTTGAACTTACAGTATGGTTTGAGATAGCACCTTGTTAACATTCATGATTAAGGATGAGTTGTATCTCCACAGGGTTGTATCCCTGACAAGGGATTCTCTGGGAAGGTCTCTTTGAAGGGGCTTCCGACAGTGATAAATGAGGGCAACATCCATGGGAACATTCACACTGTCCCCATAGGCACGTAGGACAGAGTGGACTGAAGTCTGAATCACCTTTTGTGGATCAACTATCATCTTCCTGGGATTGAAAACATCTTTCCTGTCAGGCTCTCTGTGAACATGCTGTAATATGTTAACACCTGGCACAGTATTCCAGGACGAGATGTTGAACATGTGAGTAGAGATGGTTTCTGGGAAGATATGGTTCTCGAAGAGGAAAATGCCAGTCCCTGGGTTTTGTTCCTGAAGGCTGCTCATCATTGTTTTCCAATTTGGATGCTTAAGGGGAAGAATTATTTCATCAGCATCATTAAGAACCACAAACTTGCTCCTTTGCATGTTACGGTATATACAGTCATTTAGAGCTGTGATTTGTCCATAGTAGCCAATGTGTGTTCCGTCTTGCATGAAGTGCCATTTAGAGGAAACCTTGAGGTGTGAGTTTATTGGCCAGGGAATTATCTCTACAGTTCCTTCTTCTATATAAAACTTCAAGACTTTCTCCATCAGATGGCTGCAGTTGTTCTTATAGATCACCACTTTCTGTGCTCCAAGAATCTTGTACATTTCCAGACTCTGTATGAACTGCAAGACATTGTTGTAGTTTCCAAACATGGCAGAGATGCACACAGTGAAGTCAACAGAAAAGGGCTCAGCCTTGCGGTTTTTAATTTCAAACCTTGGCAGCTGCTCAATATTTCCACGTGCAAACGGATGAATTGACACATGCGTTGGGTCACAGTTTTCAGGTTCCAAACAAACTATATCTGCTGCACCATAAGGGAATCCAAATCTATCTGAGTGAACATCAATTTTTGCATTTGATACATAGATCTTTCCATTGGGCTGACAGCAGAACCAGCAGTATAGTTGTTTCACATCTTCATGGTGAACAATCCCAATCACACGAGTGACTTTGCTTTCTCTGTCATCAAAGTATGGGGATATAATAAAAGTTTTGTTATCTTTTAATGGTGTTATTGTGCTATTGGCAATTTCCCCTCTACATTTGCTACCTTCTTGAATTACTTTTGGCTGGTGAGAAAGTCTCTGTAACCTAAGATAAGAAACTGTGACCATTGAAGTTAGTGTAATAATGCACACAGCAGCAGCAGCAAAGTAAGATTTTTTCCTGCCACACAACATTCTGAATTTATCTAATGGTGGATGTAAATTTCTTTGTCCTTTTACTTTATGTTGACGCATCTGCAGAAAAGAAAATATGTAGTGTATGAGATAATATTGACTTGTGATCATTGCTCAAGAATTTCACAAACAAGATGGGGGTAAATCTCTATCATTGTATACTGACTTAATCATAGACCCAGCTACTGTACTTTTATGTAAAATCAGCCACAGAACACACCTTTAATGGTATGGATGATACTGCATGTGACACTCTGAATGCCTCCATTTGTCTGATGTGTGGAGCAGTTTCTGTACATGGAGGGGTCCGTAGGAGAATATAACAGAGGTCTATATACAGCAGCAAAAGGAGTAATTATTAATCATTATTATTAATCATTATTTTCTATAATCCAGATTTTAGAATATCCAATTTAATAATTAGGCAGTAATTCTTAAGGCAAATTAAAACTTTTGTTTCCCCTAGAGTGTATATTATGTAAAAAAACCCTTTCAACCAGACTTCTCACAGACAAGCAAGAGGCTGATATAAAAATTAAATGTATATAGAATGAATCAAGTTCATAATAAACATACTAATTGGGGATTGCACACAATGGTTCAGATATAATCGCTAATTTATAAATTTCCTAATTTGCAGTTCACGACAGATGAGGCAATACATACAGAGGAAGGTCAGTTAATACAATCCAGCAGTAGATAGGTGAAATCTATGCAGGTATTAAACTTAGTCAGCAGCTCTACCCTACTTAGCACTGTATAAGGCAGGGCTTGCAGGAAAGGTCACCACATATTAATGCTCGCTGGAGATCAGGGCCCCCTCACACTGCTTTAATGCTGGCTCAGCTCCTGGAACATTTTGGGGGTCGGCTCCTACACTCCTGCCGCTGAAGGGACAGACAGGCAGCCCTGAGTACCTGCATGGCCACAATCTTGAGCAAGTGTTAATGCCCAGGTTAATGCTCAGGGCACTCTCAAGCAGTAATTTCTGCAAGTGGAGCTCAGATTGAGGTTTTCTCTACAAATTCATCTTTAGGCATTGAGATGTGACCCATAAACAGTAAAGTGACAGCAAGTCTCTTTGAAGGCCTGTTTGTATTACAAGGATCGTTGGAAAAAGAGTGTCCCAGAATCAAATTCACACCAGATCAGAAAACTGGACTGGAAAAAGAGTTTCCCCAACTGCCAGCAAGAAGTGTGGGGTAAAATGCCAAGATGAAATAAAGTGATGCTGTTGCACAAGACGAAGAAAATGTTTCCAATAGGCAAAAAAGAATTGTCCATGCCTTCAGAATAATGTAAAATACTTTCACAATTCCTCTTTCATGAGAAAGCAAAGTAAGGAGAACTACAATCACAACACACCCCTTAAAATGCCTCATTTGCCAAGGGTGATGATTTACAGCAGCCTTGGCAAATTACCAAGAAACTGCTTTACAGACTGGAACAGTCACAGGGCACCAGAAATCAAAATGTATCCCACTAGGCTCAAAGCAGAAAAGGAGCAGCAGAAAGCATTGACTGCTCTGTCTCTGAAATGGAGAGTTCCCCCAGAAGTCCTTACAATTAGGATCAGAATGCAAATGCATGCTAAAAGTCTGCTACTGTCATATGAATTTCAGCTGGAGATTTGTGACTGAAAACAACTCAAATTTTCTGTCTTTTTATGAAACATTCTAAAGTACAAAAAGTTTCCCCCAAGCATTCTCATTCCAAGGATGTTATTATATAAATTAGCATTCTTACAACATAGAGGAGGTCACATTTAACATTTTTTCCTTAGTCTTATCTATTTATGACTTAAAACTATTGTTCAGTCTTATAGAATAAATAGTTTTTAACTAAAGAAATATCAAAACATGTCAACATCAAATAACATAATTTATTACCTGCTTTTTTCTTCTGCTTTTGCTAGCAGATAATAAACAAGAAGGAATACATCTTTTCAACTGTTTTAAACAGTGAACACTGGAAAAGAAAAAGTACCTTTTAAAGTAGATAGCTGAGTGAAGTTCTGTTCAGTCCTCCATTTATTTTTTTGCTAAGGTACTTTGCTGAGATAATCTACCAATTGTTTGTTTTAAACAAACAGATAAAAACTTAAATATTTTTAAGATAAATTCCAAGTATTGTTCAATACAGAACAATACTGAGGGAAAAAATCCTGGTACAACACCTAATTCAGTTATGAACACGTATTTCAGATAGCTCGTGCTCTGTTAATGTCAGTAACAACAGCCACACCTGCTAGAAAAACAAGTTTTCCTTCTCTTGAGCAATGCATACAGTTGCGCCACAAGAACTTAATTTAAATTACAAACGAGTGTGGAGTTGTTGAAGCAAATCAAACATAGGTGATTTTCTTAAGGCTACTTAAGTTTCCTTCTGAAAATTAATCTTTCGTGTCGATATATCCACAGTTCACACATGTACTTAAAAAGAACTAGAAAAATATACCATATATCTGTATTTCTTGGGCAACCATTTTTTTCCTAGCACACTGTAGGCCTAGTTCAAATAGGTAAATACAGATCCTGTGAGGACCTGTGAGAGAGTGCTGAAACAACAGCAGGTTCTAGAAGCAGAGAGAAATAGCAAAATCTAGAGCTCAAGATATACCAGAACACAGAATCTTAAAGAAAAGAAATATGCAGTTATTTAAGGAGTGAAAATCATGTTTTCTCCAACACTACTCATTAATGCTGAAATTAACAGCACAGATACATAATCAGAAAATACATTAAGTCAGTGTAATTAGGAACATTCCATTTCTTCACTATAAAGAGTACTTGGCAAATTTTAATTTCAAAAGTATGCTTTCAGCATATTTAAAGGGTTTCTTTTATAAAAACAATAATAATTAAGTCCAATTTTGTATCTTTTAATTCCAATTAATATGCAAGCAGAACATGATACAAATTATACAGATTTGTTTTAATGCTAAATTTAGCTAACGGTATCAATGGCTACTTTGCAGTATTCTCCCTAAACAGGCTTTGTTTCTCCCAACTGCCCTAACTGCAGTCATATCACCTCCCAGACTTTGTATTTGTTACTGTTTCATTAAACAAGACAGGCTGTTCTAAAACCATCTCAGAAGAAACACTCTTCCTTTACCAATCATTTCTGTGTGCTTGGCCCAGGTTCAATTAATCTGCAATACAGGAGAATAGAAATCTCTGTTCCTTGTCCATTTGTACATGACAAGTAAGGAGCCCTCATCATTGTTGGAAATTTTCTTTCTTAACACATGCCAGGATTATATTTTTTGAAGGTGCATCACATTGCACAGATACATCTGAGCTTGTCATCAGCCAATGATTAATACATCTGCCCAGTTTGTCAGCCAAGTGCAGTTACACAATGTGTTTTTTTCTGCGGCAAGGTCATAATAAAGAGCTCTTGTCACGGTTATGATCACAGAATGGCTTGGGTTGGACAAGAATCTAAATACCATCTAGTTCCAGTCCCCCTGTTGTAGGTAGGGGCGTATTTCAGTAGATCAGGCTGCTCAAATTAATCACATTTCTCCTTATTTCTTTTGTCATAGTCCTTCTAAAATTTTCTCTCGAAGCTTGTATGGGAGCAAGAATGCACCTACAAACTTTCATATATTTACATAATCTTTTTTTCCATTCCTAAACCAAGGAATCACTCATGCTCTACCCACATTGTACCACTATGCTCACAACACATTTATTAAACTCCCATTATAGGTTCTTCCAATAGCTTGTCTGTCTTCTTACAATTTTGAAATGGAAGTTTTTCTGTATTGCCTTCCAACTGGATGTTGTTTTTACCTTTACTGTACAGCTTTTATTTCCAGAACTTCTTTTCCATCATCTGTCTTTAACCCTCCACAACTGACACTGTCCTTACTAAAAGGTGGACCCAAGGGCTAATTTAGTTCAAGAGCCATTTCTTGGTAATTGTTTATCTTCTTCACATGCTCTCTGCATTGTGGCCTTCCTTTGTAACTTGTTTTCTTTGCATCAAAACAGCTGAAGACCTTTTAAGCTGCTCATTTCAGTATCTTCACAAAGTTTACACTGAGTGAAATTTTTGATAACTCAGTTTATTACTTTATCTCCCAATCTAGAGTAAGGATAGGGGGCAACTGATTAGAGATGATTGCAGAGTTTCAGTTGCTAATATGAAGTATTAAATTCAGTAGTACAGAAATAATAAACAGCCTAAGCCTCGGTTTATGCAGGGTCTAAATAAAAACTCACAACTAACAAACAGCATTAGTAACTTATTATTTTTTGAAAAAAGTTATTATCTATCCTCTATGATTTTTGTCAAAAGTAACAACATAAACCACTGGTGCTAAATAAAAATTCCCAGTCATTTACCATCTTTATCTAGATTGTCTGTCGCTAATCTTTTCATAGACTACATTTTTCAGAAAGACTCTTTGACACACCAGTGTCCTTCCTCCCTTATAAGATCCAAAGTCAGGAGCATATTGTTTGAAGGATTAAACTGAAGGCAGTATTATTCCACTCCTCATAAAATACTGTTTAAAAAAAATTAAACCGGCCATTTCTATTCTAAATACAAAGATGATAAGCCAGACCAATACACAGTGTTGCCATATACTTATTTTGTGCCATTAGAACTAACAAACCACACAATTCCCTGTACACTCATAAACGTCTCCATTATAATCTGTTGTGCGTACCTAAGCAAACTCCTCCTATAGTAAATAATTAGACTTTGTGTCCTTTGGAAAAAAAATAGATCAGGCAAATCAAAATTGCATGACATTTAAAAGATTGTTATTTTAACTTTTTGTCTTTCACATTGTACTTTTTTTAGCTGGACCAGAGTTAAGTTTCTCCACAGTAGCCAGCAGGGTGCTGTGTTTGGTGACCAAACTGAAAGTTTCAAACACATTGATATTTAGCTATCTCTAAGCAGTGCCCACACAGCATTAAGGCCATCTCTGTTTCTCACGTGGCTCCTGTTCCAGAAGAAGGGCAGCACAAGAAGTTTGCAGGGGATATAGCTGACCAAACTGACTCAAGGCCCTTCCCACACCATATGATGCCATGCTCAGCAATCAAAGCTGGAGGGAGAAGGAGACATGTGACGTGACAACATATAGCTTTCCAAGTTACCATCAGACCTGATGAAGCCCTGCTTTCCTGGAAATGGCTCGAAATGTGCCTGCTAAGGGGACATAATGAATAGATTCCATATTTTGTTTTGCTTGTGCACACAGCTTTGCTTTACCTCTTATGCTCTTCACCTCAACACATGAATTTTTCCACATTGGCCCTTCTGATTCTCTCCCCATTACACTGCAAGGGGAAGAGTGAGCAACTGACCTGCCTACCAGGATTAACCCACACCACACACTGGAACTACTCTTTGGAGCAGTTATGCATGCTTTAAATCCAAAACTTAAGTCCACGCTTGGCATGTGTTCAGATGGAGACTCAAAAAGCCTGGTTTGGACAATTAATCTGTAACTTTAACTTACCATTGAGGGGTTAGCACCAGTACCGTAAAATAATGCTATAGCTGACGACCATCTGCTTCTACATTTCTTGAATGGAAAACTCCCGAGCCCGCACCCGAGCGCTCGATCCCGTCACCTGCCGGCCGCGGCCGGGCAAACCCCGCAAGCCCCCGCCCAGGCCGTGCCTCAGGCAGGGCCCCCGCCCGCCGCGGTCCGGGTGGGGCCGTTCGCATCCGCCCCCACACGGCGCGCCCGGGGCGGCTGCTCGCGGTACTGAGCCGGGCTGGTGTCTCCGCACAGATCGCTGGGCACGGCAAAAGCGGTGGGCGAGCAGCCCCGGGCAGCGGCCCCAGCAGAGCACGGCCCCAGGAGGCCCATCCGGCCGGAGAGGGGAGTCGGCAGGGGGCGGGGGGAAGGCCGGGGCGGGCGGTGGCCTCACCGCTGCGCCTTTGGCCGCGCCCGCTACCGCCCCAGGTCCCCGGGACGTTGGGCGGCGAGGCCTCAGGCAAGACGCGGCGGCCAGTCCCGGAGCGATCCGCGCCGGCGGAGCATTTCGAGGAGCAAGGTCTGCCCAGCCCGCAACGGTCCCGGGCGGGCCGATCACCCAGGTCCACGTGCCGCGTGCCGGGGAGACGCATCCCTGGAATAAGCGGCATAGACAGCCCAGGTGCAGGACCTCAGCAGTGCCGCACTGTGTTCGGGGAGGTCTCTGGACTCGACCCCGACGCTGAACTGTCTCTTCGTCACATTAACTTGTGTAAAATGGAGAAACGCAAGCTAAGCATTGTATTTTCAAAATCCGAATCAATCTTTAAAAAAGTACTGGGAAATTTGATAATTACACAATGATAAAATCCAGTAGTTTACAGGAGTACTGTCTACTTTTGGAGACAGACCTGGTAGCTGAATCATTCGTACAACAAAATACAATGCTGGCATTTGAATGAGTTCCATGGTGGGATATTTTTTTCTAGTGTCAAAGGACATAAGTTACAGACCCTTTTTTTTCCTGTATTAGAGAACTTAAACATACAATGCATTTATTGCTGGGGAGAAGGCAGCATTAAATGCCTATTGCAACAACTTTACATTTCATTATTACACTGCAAATTGTAGCATACCCAATACAGTTCACTTTCAAAGCCAAAGGGGTATCTCCAAAGGGATGTATCCTTGATAAGAGCTACATCACACCAATTTCCTGCAAAGACATATAACAGTGTCATCAGGTACTTCCCAATCATGTGCAAATATCATTAAAAAATAGTAGACTGAAGCCTCAAACACCGTTTGTGAACCAAGTAATTTTTTCAATTTTGAAAATCTCTTCCCTGGATACATTGATTCAGTTCACATACCAAATGCATATATAGTTATGCAGTACATAAAAGGGCTGCTTTCCTAAATCATTGCAAAATGTAACCTTCATGTGGAAGTCATTTTAATGTGATCTTTCTTTAATCAATCTCCTCTGCCTCCCCACAATAAGGGTGGCTCTCCACTTTCCCTCCTTAGAGGTTTCACTTTTGAACTTACAGTATGGTTTGAGATAGCACCTTGTTAACATTCATGATTAAGGATGAGTTGTATCTCCACAGGGTTGTATCCCTGACAAGGGATTCTCTGGGAAGGTCTCTTTGAAGGGGCTTCCGACAGTGATAAATGAGGGCAACATCCATGGGAACATTCACACTGTCCCCATAGGCACGTAGGACAGAGTGGACTGAAGTCTGAATCACCTTTTGTGGATCAACTATCATCTTCCTGGGATTGAAAACATCTTTCCTGTCAGGCTCTCTGTGAACATGCTGTAATATGTTAACACCTGGCACAGTATTCCAGGACGAGATGTTGAACATGTGAGTAGAGATGGTTTCTGGGAAGATATGGTTCTCGAAGAGGAAAATGCCAGTCCCTGGGTTTTGTTCCTGAAGGCTGCTCATCATTGTTTTCCAATTTGGATGCTTAAGGGGAAGAATTATTTCATCAGCATCATTAAGAACCACAAACTTGCTCCTTTGCATGTTACGGTATATACAGTCATTTAGAGCTGTGATTTGTCCATAGTAGCCAATGTGTGTTCCGTCTTGCATGAAGTGCCATTTAGAGGAAACCTTGAGGTGTGAGTTTATTGGCCAGGGAATTATCTCTACAGTTCCTTCTTCTATATAAAACTTCAAGACTTTCTCCATCAGATGGCTGCAGTTGTTCTTATAGATCACCACTTTCTGTGCTCCAAGAATCTTGTACATTTCCAGACTCTGTATGAACTGCAAGACATTGTTGTAGTTTCCAAACATGGCAGAGATGCACACAGTGAAGTCAACAGAAAAGGGCTCAGCCTTGCGGTTTTTAATTTCAAACCTTGGCAGCTGCTCAATATTTCCACGTGCAAACGGATGAATTGACACATGCGTTGGGTCACAGTTTTCAGGTTCCAAACAAACTATATCTGCTGCACCATAAGGGAATCCAAATCTATCTGAGTGAACATCAATTTTTGCATTTGATACATAGATCTTTCCATTGGGCTGACAGCAGAACCAGCAGTATAGTTGTTTCACATCTTCATGGTGAACAATCCCAATCACACGAGTGACTTTGCTTTCTCTGTCATCAAAGTATGGGGATATAATAAAAGTTTTGTTATCTTTTAATGGTGTTATTGCATTTTGAGCAATTTTGCCCCTACAAAGGTGACCTGCTGGACTGGCAGTTGTTGTTTGGGGGAAGATTTTTGTAGTTATTGTATTCAGTAGCTGAAGATCTTTCCAATAGCAGATTAAAATGCTTGCAAAAATAAGAACACATGCAACAACAGCACAAATATGTTTTTTTCCACAGTGTATCATTGCTGAATTTCACAATTTTCAAATTAAAAGACTTTTATACTCAGTCTTCAATTCACTTTCTCTAAAACAAAACAAAAACACAAAAAATGCACTTTAAGTGATTTGTCAAAAGGGAATTAAAATTTGTGTTGCTCTCTACAAATGTGCAGAATAGGCTTTCTAATATGCTGACAAACTTTACTCAGGTCTGAAGATCTATTTCCATCTGCTTTAAATACTTCTAATAAGGCCTCCTCAATTAACCAGTAAAATTCAAATATGCATTTTGTCATTTGCTCACTAGTAGCTAGGTAGGACCATGAGAGCAATATTTGCCTAGAAAAGATACAATATATTTAAAAGTAGGACTGCATCATCAGCTATCAGCTTGCACTGAAATACCCTATTTTTGGATGGAAACCATTTACAATTAGTCACATGCTGGGGTTTTCTTGATGGTTTTTTTTGGTTTTTTTTGTTTTGTTTTTTTTTTTCCCTTAAGAGTATTAATTAGGAAGCAGGATTGAAAAATTCTTCCTGAAAACTTCAAGGAAAAAATACACAAAAAGAAGCCAACAACAACACAGAAAGTGAGTTCAAGATATAGTTCTTGTTTTTTCATCCACAATTGCTTTGCTTTTTTTTTTTTCCTCTCCCTCCTTTGGAGTTAGTATTTATCTGTCGGTGTTCCCTTTGAAGAAATAACAGAATTCTTTGTAGAGATTCAACAGAATTCTTAGCAGAGACGGGATTAGGTTTGAAAATTGAGAGACATGTAACAAGGACAGAGGACAAGAGCTTCAATGAAGTTGTAAAAGTAGAGTAGTTTCTGGATCCAGTCTTCCCATCCAAGGGAAAACAAAGGGACTGAGGAAGGTAGAAAAAATCAGAGCATAGTGACAGAAACTTTTCTGTGGAGGATGATTTACTGCATAGGAGATGGGACAAATTTACTAAAGGGGGAGATGAAACAAAGTGATAATAAAGTTCTAATGCCTGTCATGTTTTTTTGCAGAAATATAGGATCCAGGTTTGTTTCTTTGTTTTATACAGATGCTAAGTGCAAAAAATCGCTACACTATCCTGGTGAAATATGTTTTCAACCATCAGTTTTACAGCAGGAAGCAATATGCCTTGAATAATTCTTGTTAAATTAGGCCTGGGAAACTTACAGGAAAATTGCATTTTTAAGATTTAAGAAATAGTAGAAAACTAGTAGTCTCTTCCTGCAATAAAGACCATATCTTAAAATACACTCTACCTTTTGGAACACCACTACTGTCTAGCCAATGTAAAGAGAGCAATTCCTGTATATACTTCTGCACAGAAGTCTCCTTCTTAGTTTTAAGTACAAGTTATGCAAAGCAGGAAGTTCACTCAAATGTTCCCTTGCCCCTCCCGTCTCCTATGTGAAACAATCTCCTGCTCCTTTTTGAACTATGTACAAACAAACTTTTGCTATTGTTTCTCTTCACTTTTTGTATGTATACCTTACCCAATTTGGGCAATGCAAATTCATCCTGATATCATCCTGATTGTTTTCAAACAATCAGTAGTTTCAGCGTGCCAACAGCATTATTAACCACTTGATCTGGAAAATAGTAGACTAGCATTCGTATTAGAAGCCAGGGGCCTTGTAGGGCATGAAAGGTGACTGTGAGTAAAACTTTACAACAGGGACACTAAAGAAACAATAAGTCCTTTTTACACATGGACTTAGAAGTCTATACAAACTACAGAGGTGCACAAAGATCCATATACTCTGTTTAAATAATCTACTCATCAAATAACTGTTAAGTTTCTGGTAAGCTCCAGTGGTTACTGAGCACCATCCCATTTCTGTCTTTCATTTTGACCTGTTCAAAGGGATACTAGTTGATACACAAATTTTTCAAGAAAGGGATGGCATCAGTTCCCAAATATGAAATATGATTTTGGGTTCAGGCTTGTGCCACTTTTTTTGGAATCCACTGGCTGCAACCATTAGCTGATATCCACTGAATTACGTGATTAAAACATTAAGTTTCTCTTTTTTCAGCTGGGACGGGATCTTTAAAAAATGCAGCATTTCAGCTATTATCACAGCAATAATTTCTCACCAGAAATAGCCACTGTCATTCTGAAAAAGGCTTATACACAAGGTGTTAAGAGATACTTACTGTACTGCTTTGTACAGTCCTTTGTTCAAATGAACATATATTGTCAAAGCCTCACTTATATTAAGATGGCATTCCAATATGGAGCAAATGAGCACTGTTTCACTTGTCTGATATTGCTGAGGTCTCTGTTACTGGAGAAAATGTTTCCTGTGTTCTGAAACTAAAAAATATCTCTCCTCTTCGAAAGAGGAATTTTAAAATACATTAGCCACTCTGGACCTTCTCTGTTTGCTTAGGTTACTTGCAGTACAGAGAAGAAACCGGAAGACAATGTTTAACTGCAAGGTGTGTTATATGAATAAAGTTGAAGAAACTTCTTTTTCACACACCAAAAAAAAGAGCCTTGCTTTTAATAACTGCTGTAGTGAAGTTTTATAAAACACTGTCACCCACTTTGCCGGGAATAGTAAAGACAACACCTCAGCATTTTTCAGTTGTTACGTAAAGTGAAAAAAAAATGGAGTTTATGTTTGTTATATGCAGTCTTGATATTTCACCAGAGCACATAAAATCATGCACTTCTGAACATCAGAGGAATCAAACGATAGCATATTTACTCACAGTTTCAAGCCTCATTGTGTAGTACTTCATGCTTTCCAGTGCTCCATTTCTGCTTCCACTGAAATGAGAGACTTCACAACCTTGCCTGTTCCCCATCTGCTTCCTCTACAATTGTACTAGTGCTTTTGACTGTCTGTGGGGAAACCCCGTGACTCTGTTAACTTCCTGTACAGCAAATCAGCTTGTTTCTGTCATTTTCTCTGGATAAACAACTTTGACTTGGAGATTTCTCTGATCAGGATTTAAACATTTCCCATTAGATCAACTGTAACCTAAGGTGTTTCATCCTAAATAGCCCCTTGTGTTTTTCAGAAGAGCTTTTGGTAAACTTAGTCCTGCTAAGATTATCTCTTTAGATTTATAATGACAAAATCAACACAAAATTGTGTGCACAGTTATGAGACCAGAAAATAAAACTTTGTATTTAATCACATCAAAAATAATCTACCACAGCAGGAGTTTGAAATAGTCAATGGATATAATTTGACTCAACACTTGCTTGGCCAGTGGACCTATATTAATAGCCAATATAAACACAAATGAAGGTGCAGACTGGGTGAGGAGACATGCAAAAGAATAATTTTGGGGGGAGGGGGGCAAGCTGGATTTGTCTGCTTTATTAGCTATTTAGAGAGAAAACCTCTCAATTTCTCTTATTAGGTCTCAAGGGGAAGAAACTGGTGGGGAAGTGGCCTCAGCTACCAGGACACACTCTCTCGGTATTGTGGCAAGGAGAGCAGGACTGGCCATGGCCATGGCCATGGCCAACTCCCTTCCCTCCCCCAGAACCCAAGACCACCCAACAAGTCTGTGGGATGAGACAATTTTGAGGCCAAGCCGAGAAGCTGATCCTCAGGGTCCCCAAGGGACAATGCAAGACCA
>JAWWLV010000040.1:78560-172645 GCA_035041135.1 Platyrinchus mystaceus
AGTCTGTGGGATGAGACAATTTTGAGGCCAAGCCGAGAAGCTGATCCTCAGGGTCCCCAAGGGACAATGCAAGACCACAACTGAGACAGCCTGCTGTCAGGACCTGGACTCCAGGGTCTGTGGGGCCTGAGCCTTGAAGGGCAGAGCTCAGGCAGTGGCTGAGGGCCGGGGGCTGAGCTTAAATGGACTCCTGGGCCCATGGAGATGTTGCCAGATGGGCTGGTCAGGGCCATTAGGGCAATTAGTACCCACAGGGCTCTGACAGAATGCTTTAAAAAAGTATTTTTCAACAGAAGTGCAAAACCTCAACATATATGCTTAAAATATAGGCCAGTTACTTAGAAAAAAGAGTATCAAAAAACCACCAAACCACCACTACTAAGAAAAAGCAAAAAATTATAAGAAAAAGTCTTTCACCTTTAAGACTTCACATTTACTTTCATAAACCTGTGCCAGAGCTGCATCAATTTGCCCTGGACACCACTGCATATGCAGTTTCCAGAGGGCTTGTGTTCATGCCTAGAGTCCTCCTTTTCTATAGCAACTGTGTCACCTCACAGATGGAGGTTACTCCAAACTTCTGTACTCACCTTTGACTTCCAGTTTCTTTATTGAAATTTCCATTCTAAGAGGGCTCTTCTCCTGGCCCTTAATATGATATCAGGAGTTTACTAAGCTGAAGGAAGAGCAGGAGTCAGCAAGAGGTGTCTCAGTCTGATTCTTTGTGACTCAGTATAAATAACAAGGAAAAAATCAAGTCACTGCCAATCGAACTTTGTACCAATATGTCCCTCATTCCTGGCACAGCTTTCCTTGGTGGCTACATTAATCGTTAATTAACCAGAGAGAGGGGAATGTTTGGCCACATTAAAAAACATCCTGAAATACACTGACAAGTTTCCAGTGTTTCTGTGGAAACAGAAAGTTCACTGAGAATTTCTGTTTGTTCTGCCTAGTAAAAGGTGAAAGAGAAACAATGAAGTTCAGAGCCAGGTAAGAAGGAGACTAAAGGGTTCACTTAAAACCATAAAGAATTACTTGGCCCATTTACCTTAAAGCATAGGCAAGGAAATTAGCTCATGAGAAAGATTTACAAAATAATAACTGAAAAATAAAAACATCAACCCCCTCCTCCCCCACAACCTTAAGGCCCTTTCTTCTCTTGTTCCCCCTTTTCTCAGTTCAAAAATTCAGCAAAATTAGAAAAGTTTTAAATTCAAACATAATCATCACTTGGTGATCTTGGAGCCCTACACCCATGTCTGCATGCCAAGGTCGGCAGTTCAGCGTAAGCCCAAGAGTGAATTGTGTTCAAACGTGTCTATGTGTGTCCCACATCACCTCTCTCTTTCCATAAATATACACAGGGAAAAAGAAAAAGTTTGTAAAAACTCACCTTCAGGATTCAAAGATCAAGTCTCCTCAGCACTTACGAATGCACCCTGTTGGAGGCTGGTAGGTGAAATAAAAACTATTCTTTCCCCCTCTCCCTTTTGTTGAAAGAATAAAAACAATTGCACTGCTAAACAATGCCGACAGGACTAGTTGGACTTCCAAGTATGCTGTACTTGAAAGCAGCAAAGAACACCTTGTAATCTAAAAGGAAGTGTTGTTCTGTGATTTTTTTTTTGAAACCTTCACTTTTCCGCACGAGCCAGTTGCCCCTTTCCTTGCTTTCCATTTTTTGTCTCTTTGCTCTGCAAGAATGTATGACATTATGTTCAACAAGTCATATATTCATTGTATTCAGGCTCAATTTTGTAGTTTTGTATTATTACAAGAAATGGTAACCACTTGTTACAAATAACTTTCCAGGGCTCTAGGGGTGTTCCTGTGTGTTCAAAAATTATTTTATTTTATTAAGACAGTGGTGTCAATTAACAAATTATATGTAACATAACTTATCTAGCTGGTTGGTTGCTACTTTTATTCTGCAGAATTTGGTGGATTTTTCTCTATGTGTATGCGAGAAGAAATCTATTTGTTTTCTGACCTTGCTTGTTTGCTTTACATTCAGTTACATCATGCTTGGAAACCCAAAGCATGGATTGTCTGAAGCGAAGTAATCACTTGGAATGCACCCTAACCCTAACCCAACCCCCACTCCAGCCTATTCTTCCTTGAAGCTGAAAAGCTGATTTCTGGCAGAAAGAACATGGCTACAGATCAAGTCCAGAAACATAAAGGATACTTCCTGCAATTCATTACTATCTGCACTTCCTTAGCACAACTGTGTTTTAGTTGACGCAAAATGGGTGTTTTCATCCTTCCTAATGTGCTTATCTGACTTGCTCTTACCTCTGAGGTCTATTGAGACGTGAACTTCGCCTTTTTTTTTTCTTTTCCTCACACCCCCTCCCCCCCCAAGGAAAGGTCTGGTATATTCTCCAAATTTGATAAACAAATCTCCAGAGTAATAGGTCACAGCTATGGAAATACTGCAACACCATTATCTATTTCAGAAGAGAAATTAATGCAATTTACCAGTGCCATTCCTTGCATACCGAAGCACAGCCTGGCATCTAACGTAGGAACAAGCTATTTGGTATTTCCTTTCGGTTTTTCTCTCCCAGGTTACAAGACAAGAGGCTTGGACATAATGAGCATTTAATGAGCTCTTCAGTACTCATCTTTGGGTGTCGTATGACAGAATTATGTTACCTTAGAGTGAAATACTGCAATGCAGAAAGTAGTCCTTTCTCCCCCCTGCAATTTGACTCCATAACAATGTCAGTCTTGGGTATTGTGACTGTTGGTTTTTCTTTCTAACTTTTTTCATTTTTTCCTTTATTTTCTATCCTGTTACCTATGGGAAGGAGAATAATTCCAATCAATTTTCCCATTTTAACTGATGCTATTAGTGAAAAGAACCATTTTGGTAAACACAAGAGACACTTATTGATGCTTCCTTGATAAAATATTTACAATTAAACACGGAACATGGCCTGGAGCAAAACTGTCAAGATCCAACTTATTTCTAAGACTACCAAGTAATAAAAAAGTCTTTAAACACTCTTCCTGTTTCTGGGGGATAACAGGAAAAGAAGTCCATTTTAGGGAAAGGATATATGCTTTTTCAGCTGTAAAAGTAGCAATTTTATATTAGTCTATTTTGCTCTCATCTTCATATTAGGTAACATTTAATTTATCTCTCAGGCAAATGAAATTTTGTTTCTGCAGAAATTAAAGCACCTTCATTGCCAGTCATAATACAGCACTTATTTACCTTGAATATGGAATAATAAAATTATGGAATGGTTTGAGTTGGATCACAGAGTCAAAGTCGCCTACCCTGGGCAGGGACACCTTCCACTAGATCTGGTTGCTCATAGCCCCATCCAACCTGACCTTGAACACTTCCAGGGATGGGGCAGCCACCATCTCTCTGGCCAACCAACCTAGTGTTTCACTATTCTCATCACAAAAAGTTTCTTCCTTATATATAGTCTGAATCAACCTTCTAGTTTTAAACCATTATCCCTTCTCTTATCACTAAAGGCCCTACTAAAAAGTCTGTCCCCATCTTTCTTACAAGCCCCCTTTAAGTACTGAAAGGTGGCAATAAGGTCTCCTTGGTGCCGTCTCTTCTCCAGGCTAAACAATTCCAACTGTCTCAGCCTTTCCTTACAGCAGAGGTGCTCCAGCCCTAGGATTATTTTTGTGGCTCTTCTCTGGACCCGCTGCAGCAGGTCCACGTCTTTCCTATACCAAGGACTCCAGAGCTGGAGGCAGCACTGCGGATGGGGTCTCACCTGAGCAGGGCAGAGAGGCAGAATCCTCCCCTCACCTGCTGCCCACTCTGTGGGATCAGCCCAGCACACGGGGAGTTTCTGGGTGCCAGCACATGTGGTTGGGGCATGTCCAGCCTCTTACCCACCAGTACCCCTAAGTCCTCCCCAGGGTTGCTCTCAGTCTGTTCATCAGAAATATGTCAGCCTCAGCCACTGCTTGAGCTTGTCGAGGTCCCTCTGGATGGCCCCATCCCTCAGATGTGTCACTGCATCCTCAGCTTGATGTGATCTGCAAACTTAATGAGTTTAAGTGCCAAGAAATTCAGCTTTGTCTCTGCTTCTTTAGACTTTCCAAATCCCACTTGAAAAACCTGAAAATCTGGAGGGTTTTTCCTTTTTATCTCAGAAATTTTGATTCTGCTGTATTTATACTATTAAATGGCTACACACTATGCACTATAAAACCTGTTCAACTGTATTGCCATCTGTTCACAAATAAAACATGATTGCTGCCTTTGAGCTAAAATGTTCCTTCTGTACCTCTACTATTCTTTTTCTGAATATTTTATTGTTAACAGCATACATACTCTGCACATTTTTAAACTTACAACCAAATCCAACTGCTGTTGAAGTAAACAAACTTTTTTTACATTAAAGTATTTAATTAATGAACCAATCATTATCAATGTAACAAACTGAAAAACACAGCAACTTGATACAAGACTGAGGTAACAAAATACTTCGCCAAAAACCTAGATTCCAATGCCAAGGTTCTTATGGGTAGACAGTTCACAAGAATTACAGAAAGAATCCTTTACACAAATGGCATGCAGTGGACTGCTGGAAAATACAGCCAAAAATAGTGCAACAGTTTTCACACAAAACAAACCAAAATGTTAAAATTGGTTTACGTTATAATGTGACAAGTAAGTTGCAATTTGAAAACCAGTTTCTTTGCCTCGTTTTAGTGCTATTTGGAAAAACATGCATTTTGGCACTAAAGTACATAAAAATTGCATGTTAATAAATAATATTACCTACAGTTTTTATATCTTCACAATTCTGAAAATAGTAATTACGACATAATGTTTACGTTTACATAACTATTCTCTCTTTGATGGAGGAAAGCTTGTATCATTTGTGGTATTTTCCCTGCAAATACTGTAATAATCAGTCCTGATAGGCAATATAGTGTATTTCAGTAGCAGCTTTCAATTAATCATAAAGTACCAGATAATAGCAAATGGTACCAAATGATACCATAAAACCTCTAATCAGCAGCTGCAGACTTTTTCATCCTTAAAAAGTAATTTAAAGTTGGTTTAAGATGGTTAGTATTCTTACACTGCCATCAATCTGAGTGTTTCAACACTGCAGCGATTTCACAACTGTGCTATACTGAAAATATTAACCTATCGTGTAAAACTATTATTTGCTACGTTCATCTTTCTTCTGTATAATGCTTTTTACATTCAAATGACAGTCGTGTGAGGGAATTCAAGGTACTTTTGACATATTTCCAAATTCCAAGGTTCTGAGTACGATCTGAGTTTGACTACTGAGTAGGACTGAAGGGTTTAATTTTTCCACAGTTTCATCTTCGGACAGTCACAAATGACTGAGTGTAAGAATCATTGCTAAATACTGCCTTTCATTCATTCCACACTGTTTGGTGGCCCATCATACTTTGAGCCAAAGCTGCTTCCTTTCTGGTTGGGAATCTGTTTTACAAGCAAGTGAAAATGGACACTTTTGTAACTTCTCCAGAAAGCTCCATGGTTTGTAATTTTGAGTAAAAGTGTATTTTTGAAGGCTAGAACACTCTACCTTTTCTACATACAATAACATATGTAACACTTCAGAAACCCTTAAATTCTAAAAGCCATTAAATTCTAGGCGTGTACAGGCTCATTCTATTGCTACCATATCGGTCAGCAGTTACTGTTCTTTCCAAGGAGGCTTGTTAAACATAACTGAAAATCGTTACAACATTAGTTTATTTCAACTGCAATATGCAGGAAAAAATCTCACAAGCCCTCATTACGTTCACTTCCACATTAGAAATGAATAGGTATTTACATGCTTCTAATGTACGTACACTTTATGCTAATAAGTGTTCCATTTTAGATTTTGCTTATATTGAAGACAGATCAGGTCATTTCCTTTTAAGGGGAAAGGGCTACTAGCAACTTAAAAAAACCCTCTTGACTTGAACAGTTCTGTTTTGATTCATGTGTCATCATTTTGGTCACTGTTCTGCACTGTTCAAACGCAATGAATACTGACAGCACACAGGACACATGGTCATAGGTGGCACAGTCATTAAAAAGGCAGTGCATGTGAGTAATCTCATTGATAACTAATCACAAAAGTCCACAGGTGCAGAATAATTCAGGCCATATCATATTCTTAGTCTGAAGTCATTTACTGGTGACAGGATATTACCGCATTCAAAAGCTTCTACACCATCTCCAATGGCATTTGATGCTCTGCCCCTGCAGATACCTAGTTCAAAGTTATCTTAACTTAGCAAAAAAAGAGAAGAAATGGTAAAAACATATTTTGCATTATCACTCTTTTCACATATCTCCTGAGCTATCAAATAAACTTTGTCCACTTTATATACACTTTCACATGTCCCAGGATCTAAATGCAGTTGTCATCAGGAACTGGTTTTCTTGAAAAGCTGGTATGTATTAGGTTTTCAGGATTGTAACATGAACTCTTAAAAGAACAAAAAATTTACTTTTTACCTACATTTAACAGTACAAGTATTGTAGTTGCTGTTGTTTTTAGAGAAGTTTCAAAACAAAAATTTAGAAAATCATGCAAGTCCACAGAATACATCCTGCTAGTGCCAGGGAGCTTGTTCTCTTCACTTAAACTAACTTCCATGTTGTTTCTGGTTTGTAAGCTACAGGCTTGGCTTGCCAATTTCTCCTCTACGCAATCTTAGGAAACTCGGGAGAGGTTTTCTGGTGACTGAATACTGATGCCTTACGGCAAAAGAATTTCAAACAGAAGAAGTGATGAACTTACATACAAACAGAGACAGACTCAGAGTGCAGGAGTGCGAGGGCACAGCAGGGACACAGTGATGTCGGGACAGTTCCTTCAGAGAAGGCTCAGGTGTATTCTTTTATTTTTTTTTTGTTCTCTGGACACTGGTGGGGAGGCTTCTTTGTATTTGCTCCACTGTTAGACAGTCTTCCCTAGCTTTCACTGCCATTGTGATTTCATAACGACAGTACCATCTGCCAGTACTAATGTCCGAAAGTTGCAACTGGAATTGAGTGGAGCCACGTCATCGACAGAAAGACAGAGCAGGACCAGTGATATGGAATCATTCTGAGGACCCTGGGCCATGTGATACATATCATCTGATTACCTGCCTCCCTACCAAGGTATTTAAGATGAACAACATTCAGACTGAATTAAAAAAAAACAAACTTGTAGGCAACTATGCCTCTAGTAAGAGAATGAAAGACAAACTTTAGCACAATGCAAATTTAAATAGCCTTAAATCCATTGCTAGGGCATTTCTGAGTAAAATAATGAAAAGAAATCCAACTGTCCTATGCCAAAATACATTTTTCCCAAATAGCTCAAATGTGAACGGCAGAATTGTCCAAAGATTTGATACAAAATTTGAGGCAGCCACTTTGCCAAGCAACTCAGTGCATTCAGATTATAAAAATGTTGTTCCACAATTTTCTATTCTAATTGACACTTTGCAGCAAGTTAACACTGTCAATCATTCTGTGCATTAGAAAGAATTGAAACCCAACATGGGCCAAATATTCTTCAGTCACACAAAGCAGCTTAACAATAAAAAGAACCATTTAAAAAAGAACAGGCAGAAGATATGATGCTCAGTTTGTGGTCAAATATCAGTTCACGCAGTCTCTGACCACAGATAGTGGAGGGTTCTAGAATCCTGCAGGAGTCAGGATTAATCTTCTGTCCACCTAACTTGTCTGCTTTCACTCAGTGCATGAGACTATAGCTGGTCCTAGGGACAACATTCACTTTCTGCTTTTAAAAGCTGTGCCAGAATAAAGTTACATATGAAAGTGCTGAAATATTTGTGGCTGGCTCATGTCAGGAAAACCATCCTCCTCTTCCTCCTCAGAGAACAATAACCTGTTTCTTCAGTTTGGCACTTGAAGTTGCGCCAGGTAGGAGAGCAAATTATTCAAATGACATTAGATTAGCAGGTACCTGGAAGAGAATGTAAATTACTCATAGAATCATTAAGTTTGGGAAAGACTGCTAAGATCATCAAGTCCATCCTAGAATAGTTGCTTCCACTGTCCATGCGAAAGCCCCTTCTGAAGAAGAGATGTTACCCTGCTTGAAGCAATTGAGAGTAGAAGTTTTATGCTGTTAAGGAAACCAAACCTATAGTGAGACCTGCACAAATCCTGATTTGGTGGGAATTCTGTAATTTTAAATAATTATGTCTGTCCCCACAGAACTGAGTGTGTACAGAGATTGAAAAGAGGTATTTTTTCTAGTAAGGATTTTCTGTAAAACACGAAAAAGTGGGTAGAAATAAGTTTCACAACCTTACCTGAGGCTTGTTGCTTTTGCACGCGTCATCCAAATGCTTATGCCATAATATTGCATGAAACCTTGAGCCAGTCTGGAACTTGTAAACATTGCCTACAAAAATAAGAAAATCAAAGGCTCTAAATTTGCAGACATGTAGTTTCATGGGATTCTGATTTCTGTGCAGAAGCCAAAGTTCTGAAGTAAACTGTTAAATTAATTTGCACCTCAAATGCTGAAACATGATGTTGTTTGTATAACAGAGCCCATGTGAGGCACGTTATCCAACAATCCTTGTGTGAAGCAAGTATAAGAACCATATATGGCCTCACAGGCAGAAAGGCCAAATTATAGCCACAGAAAATACCACTTAGGTCACATCTAATTTAACCCTGGCTTTCTTCTCATTAAGACTTCTTATGAATTTTTTCTTATTTCTAAACTTAGCTTTCTTCAATGTCCTCATTGTTTCCTGCAATCAAACATTTTGTGCAACACCCAAAAGATGCACTTCACACAGTAGATGCAAATCCATATCCAGCACCAAAGCTGAAAACACGAAAAGTGAAAGAACTCTCAAAAATGTGCAAGTAACCACTCAAGTGCAATATAGTTCCAGGGGGCTACGTTGTCTTTTGAAGCTTTTTAAGTTTAATCATGGGAAAAGAGTTATGGCACTTCAAAATTAATTATTAAGAAGTATTTAATAATTACTTAAAAGGCTGATTTTGGTAAATGGTTTGATATTTTAACTGCCCTTAATGTAAGTCAAGATTTGATACGGAGACTGATTTTAAGGAAGCTATTCAGAAATTTGGAGATGAGGGTATGTGGACACATGGACATACTGCAATCTCTCACTGGCAGGGGAATTTCTGCAAAACTTACAGTAACTGTCAAGATTAAAGCAAAACCTCTGTAGGCACTACTGAAGCACCACAGCATATTGCAGAAATATATGCAATTTAATTTGTACCCTCCCTTGAAAATTCTATATTGAAAATCTCCAGTCATTTAAATAAGTGCAACTGCAAGTTCTGTAACCTACAAACTCATTAAGAGACATTAATCTACTTCCTGTCACAGAAATTAAAGCAGGCAATGTCCATCCTGCAACATATACCTTTGTCAGGGTTATTTAGCTGGAAAATATCAGGATGCTCTGGGTCGTCAGGTAGTGCCACCATCCAGCCCACAATGGAGACCTTTTTCCCAGGTGTAGATTTATACTGGAAGAGACAGACAAGTCAATCACAATTGAGACTGTAGCAGGGATTATTAACTTTTGACTGTAAAAGTTGTGCAAACCATATGCCTTAGCCCGGAATGGAAAGTACACTTCCAACACCCTTCCAGATCTGCTTATGCACATCCAATTCTGGGGTTTAGAATAAATTTAAAGCTTACATGTTTTCTTTCAGTGCCTCTTAAAGATTTTGCTCCAAAGTACAGAAGAGTTGATCCTGAAAGCATAACCCAGTATCTAGTCCACGAAGAGAGCTGAATCAGAAAGGAAAAAAAATGAGGAAAAACTCTGCATATCTCTAACATCTCAAAAATCGATTCATAAGCAAGTCCAAGTGCTATCAAAGGTAAATTCAGAAGCAAGGAATGGAGAGTTAGATAAAGATTGTCTTCTGCTGTAAATCAGCCCAGCTACCTAAATTTGGATGGCTGGCTGTGAATACAATCCATCTTAGTTGGGTATCTCATAAAAGCATCAGGACTGATTGTTTCAGAGCAAAATAGTGTGTTGCCTTCTACTGGACAGATCTCAGACTTCTGATCAATGAAATGCATTGAGATGACAACTCTGCAATTCTTCAGATCTTTTAGCTCTGACAGTAGGGTTGCATGTAAAACATATCAATCAACTCTACAGAAAACAAAAAAATTACCAAATGCACAGGACTAGAACCTTGTGAAACCCGTGAATTTAGGTTAAGTATGAATTGCCATGACTTTTGTGCTATGGGTGGATGCCCTGCAGCCTTTCCATTTCAATGTGATACCACAGAAGTACCACAGTATATTGTAGAAATATGTTCAATTGCATTTGTACTCTTCTTTGAAAATTCTGCACTGAAGATCTCCCTCTTCAGTCTTTTATGACACTGCCACTGCAAGTTCTGTAATCTACAAACTCATTAACAGAGATTACCCTATTTCCTGTCACAGAAATATAATGCAGACAAAGTAGAAAAAGTCCATCCTGCAACATCTACCTTTGTCAGGGTTATTTAGCTAGAAAATATTAGGATGCTCTGGGTCATCAGGCAGTGCCACAAGATTTATTTTTGCCCTCACAACAATGCCTGCTGGTTACACAACTGCTTACCCCTGCCCTGCTCTTACAGCCAGAGATGTGACTTGCAAATGCAGGGAGAAGCAAAACTGCTGCAGATCAAATGACACACAAAGGCTATAACCTTGTTATAACCTGGTTGTAACTTTGATCAGAAAATTACAATTGATAAAAACATTGTTTTGCATGTTATCAAGCTGCAAATTTAATCTAATCCTGAAAATTAAACCAGTCACTACTGAATTAGAATCATAGGAAAAATTATAATTAGAATCACTTACAGTAGGTTTCTTGCCTTCTTTGAGAAGTGTTTTTCTTCTTAATGGCCCTTCCATGGTAATGACTCCTGTGGAACCACCTGCTGTGCAGCTGCAGGTGCCTGTTGGGCTAGAAAGACAAAACATTGCTCTGTGTATTTGAGCAAATAAGGACAAGAAGTAAGCAACATAATTTAGCTCTAAATATATCTGTCCTGCACTGCACTACATATATTATTATCATCTGACACTTGACCTTAGAATATCTTCCTAACCTAGCTATCCAATAGGAACCAGGATTTTTGCAAAATAGCAAATCAACAAAAGGTTCTACTCTGGGGGCTTAGATATGAAAAAACAAAATAGAATAAGTATTGAAGCCCAAAGTCAAAGGGAAAACAGGTAATTTTCTTTTTTTATTCCAGTAAATTACAGACATTATCCGGAAATTTCTGACAATTTACAGCTTAAAATTTTGGCGATAGGAGAGCCCACAGTTTTAAATTAAATTAAACTACCTTGGCCAATTGGAAAAGAGTTGAAAAAACTACATATAAAAATGCCAAATAATATACTGTACAGTGATTAAATTTTTTTTTTCCTTTTCCAGGATGAACACAGACTTTCCCACATACAACAGTGAGAAGGAGCTACAACTGAAAGAGCCCAAGTACAGGCAAAGTCAGAAATGCAAATAGTCATTAATAATATCTCAATTAAACATTGATTGGTATGCGATGATCTGTTAGAATTATCTGTGCTAACCTCTCTTCACTGCCATGTAATCACAACACTTATGTTCTCATATGGACCGATGAGGTTTATCAGAGCCAACTAAATCATGTCTAATAATGAATACAAGGAAAAGGACATGTGTATGATCTACCTTTCACCTGTGAAAGAAAACTATTCTGTTCCCAAATGAGTATGAGCACATGCTGCTGCAGATGACATACATAACCACCCCTAGACAAGCACAGCCCTTCCAGCTGGCAGGGTCATCTTCCCCATCGCACAGACCCACCCGCTCTGTGCTAATGTGCATTCTGGCCAGTTCTGTATTTCTGACGGAGGCGGGTAGAAGATTCCAGAAATGGAAAAATGAACACAAGCATTACAACTGCCTGATGGTGGACAAACATAAGAAACATATTTTAGAGAATAATTCTTCTTTGTGGATTTATTAGGCTTTTCACATTTTTGTCTCCTTACATTTATATTTCTAGCTTGTATACATTTTTGAAACAAATCTACCATGGTCATGTTAAGAGAGTATTTTCCAGAAGTAGGTATAATAGCTTAAATACCATTCCAAAATGTATTCCTTTACTAATTTATAATGTATGGGTTTTTTATTCCTGTCTAACTTCTAACTTGTGCTGCTATCAGATGTTACTGCCTCAGGTAAAGCAGGTGTAATTACATTTACACATTATGTTAATATTTCTACAATGGCTGAAGCAAACTAATTTGTATAAAATAAAATTTGACTGGATTTAAACTCCAACTAAATCACAGTGTTTGTGGAATACTGTTTCAGGCCCTATTTTCTTTAATCTTCATACATACACCTTCATTTCCCACTGCCACAGAATTTACCAAGTCCAGGTCTGGTATGGATGCAAACAATGATATTTATCCTTCAAACTACCTACAATTTTCCATGTCACCTGTCTTTGGTCTGCAAATGGATTACCTGCTCCTGAAAAGTCCATGCCTTAATGACTAGCAACATTGGGAGTGCCTGCTACATATGCCATTGCAGATGTTCCCTCTCTTACTCAGGGTCCAAGGTAACACCTCTTTACTGTACAAAACCACACTTCATACTATATATCTATGACACAAACAGATGCTATGGGTAGCTGTCCTGCAAATCAGGAAATAGATTGTGAGAAAAGGTCAAAAAAGTATCCTTCTAACATCATTACTTGTCACAGGAGGCAGAGATGGCCTTCATGACAAACCTGCTTCTGTAATGTCATAAAACCCTAAATAAAGACTAGTTTTCTGCAAAATGGAGTCCAGACACATTGAGTTAAATCAATAGCTAAACTGAATTTCATCTGAATGGGCCATATACCTGCTTTAGCATTAACAGGAATTTTCACAAGCAGGAAGGGGAGACTCCCATGAGGTGTTCTGGTCATACAAGAATATCTGGACACAATGTACATTATGCTACTAGGAAAGCATAGAGACACAAATGGAAGTTTAGCACCATACACTGAGCAAGGCAGAACCTGAACTGTACCTGTAGACACAGCTTCGACTTCTGGGAGAATTCCGGATCGGTACCTTCCAGTTAGGCCCCAGTGTGGCATATAAGCGACCCCTGTTTGTGAATGCAAATATCTGATGAGGGAAATTCTAGTCTGAGACTTCAACAAGTAGGGTTTGGTAAACATGACAGAGATAGCTTCCAATCTTTTCATGTCCATGGGAAGAAAAACACAAAACCTTTACAGTGCTTTACTTTAAAAAGTTTGCCATTGTTTTCCTAACTATAATAATTTGATAAAAATAACTATTGATTTAGGGCTTACCTATGTCAGGGACCATTTGTGAATTTCTTAGCTAAGTCTGTAGAGTGCTCAGTGAGTGTACATGAAGACTAACTCACCTTTCAAGCCCTGATGGCAGCTCCTCACTAAATTCTGAGCTTTCACTGCTATCTAGAAAGAGAGTAGTACAGAGAAGGAGTAAGAAAACCACTCATGGGAAAATACAAAGCCAATGTATATGGATCACCAGAATACTCTTTATATAGTACCATGGACATTGCTTACTCAAGTCATGTTTCGAAGTTGAAGTGTTTACAGTTCATGGTAAAATCTTTAGCTGCTGGAAGAGGCTTAACATGAGCCTCCCCATTTACAGTATCTCACTGATAACTCACGTTACTGCTGTGTTTAAATACCCGACATCTACACGGTACTTTAATTTTCATTATGCTGTTTTTCCTTCAGAAGCTGAGCACTTCAGGAACATAAAATCCAGTTCCTTTGTAAGACAATATTTCTACCACAACATCTGTAAGTTGATTAAAGTTATTAGACATTATATCGTTGTTTGTTTTCAATAAGCAAGCACACCTGTAACAGAGGATATGATAGCTGTATGCTGCTGCTAGGGGTCATGACAAATAAATATGATGATATTCATAGCAACAGTTCCTGTTTCTCCTCCAATCCTATGACCAATTTGTCCCTCCTTTCCTGGCACAACTATTTAGCTCACAGTTTTAATTTGCCCAGGACTGATTTTCTAATGCTCAGTTTTAGCGTAGTGAGCTGTGCCTGTATTTTCAGAAGAGATCATCTCTGTGTCTAACTCTTGGTCAAGTAATGTTCTATCTTTCACAGTCTATTTCCTATTATAGAAATAACCTGAGTCACTTAAAAAGTGGCTTTCTCATGCTTAGAACAGATTCTTCATCACTGTTGATATTATAATAATTGTTTTATTAATTATAAACACCATAAAATGTGCATTTTACGTTTCGTCTGAAGTCTCAGAGAGCACAGCTAAACTACTCTCCCATCTTCTAAAACATAAAGTTTTCTTTGTGAAAAGGCAGGTTTCAATATATAAATCCTGCTTTTTCCCTGGTGAAGTCTGACAAGCACTTTGTGTCACAAACCAAGCATCTATAAAACCAATCTTCCTTTATGTCACTTTTACCAAAACCATCAGTGGGCAACTGAGGAAAGCTGGGGTAATGTCGACAGGTAGCTGGGCAGCAGTTCTGATCTACCTTCTTCCATGAAAGCAACCAGTCTTTGCACGGTTGCTAATGACCTTCCTAATTCCCTACTTTTGGGTATCCCTGCGAGTCTCCAGTGCCCTGGGACAGGGTAGGGGTGCCAGTACCTCTGGAGAGGCCGTTGGCGAGGCGCGCGCTGGGCACGTGGCCGTGGGCGGGGCTGTGACACTCCAGGACACTGTCATCCAGCAGGTGCCGTGGCCGCTCTGTCGGGAAGGTGGCGCTTTTGCTCTCCACAACGCTCAGCTGACACATCATACTGGAACAGGGAGGAAGAGAAGAACATGAAACCCCTCTTATGTCATCCAACAGCCACCCTTGGTTCATGGTATTTCCACTCAGCCTCTGCCTCATCAGCAGGATATTAACAAGCAGGCAATTAAATGGTACCATTTACTGTACAGACGCTCCTTGACTACCAATACAAGTTTCAGATTTTACTGCTCTTTGTCAACAACTATTATTAAATTTCTGCAGCTGGGAAGTTTTAAGTTCTTTGACTCCTCTCTGTACAAAACCTGAACACCCTTGGTGGCAGCAAAAGTAGAAAAAGGAGAATCCAGCTAAGCCACTGCTTGGTGGTCTTTCACTAAGCTGAAGTAACACACCATCGCTCTGTGACCTTGGACAACTCACATGAACTTCTCTTCCCCTAACCCGTTAACTGTGAAATT
Organism: Platyrinchus mystaceus; assembly: GCA_035041135.1. Taxonomy (NCBI): domain Eukaryota; kingdom Metazoa; phylum Chordata; class Aves; order Passeriformes; family Tyrannidae; genus Platyrinchus; species Platyrinchus mystaceus. The sequence goes on from JAWWLV010000040.1 coordinate 93,845, forward strand.
TGGTAGATGCTGAAACCTTAATTGCAGAGCAGGTGCTCTCACTTAGTTAGGTAAATGGTAGAGAACAATGCTTCTAATCTAATCCATATTACCCAGGTAAGACAGTGCAAAAGGTCACAACTTTCCTAAATAAGGTGTACCAAGCTAGTAAGCTTCTTTAGCTGTATTAGCAAGATGTATAAAAAACAAAAGAAAACAAATATCGGTTATGAACACCAGGAATCCACAGACCAAAGTGGATGTGTAGCTTTCAAGTACTGCCAATGCCTGGCACCAGCAGAGAATAACAAAAAAAAGTCAGCAAAAATAACAAAGTGTCAACAGAAAACCTAGAGAATACACAGTAAAGCCTGAAGCACTCTTGCAATATAAGAAATGGAAAGGACAAATACCACCTGTTCTGCTGCTATCTTAAACATTTGTGATGCATTAAATTGCCCAAGCTGAGATAGCTGGGAGTACGTACTTGTTCCCCAAGCTGTGACTCTTACGGTGCCTTGGCACAGGAGGCGTAGGGAAACTTGCTGCTACTGAGGCATCAGGACATGTGGGTCTCCTGCTGAATCTCACAATTGCTGACATATCGGACGGACCTAAAAGACAGAGATTATTTAACACTGAACTGGTGCAAACCCCAGAAATTTTGTGGGCTGGTGTGTTTAAAATGAATTGTTACAGATAATCCAAAGGCACTATTTCTGAAGCACTGTGTCTTGCACATCAGGGTTACACCATCCATTTTTGTTATAAATTCATATCTATGCTCTTGAACTCTCTGAAAGTAGTTTTTTACAGTTTTGCTCATACTTTTAACAATGAACTATAAAAAATCTTGGCATACTTACAACAGCTGGATGTGCCATAGTGTAATATGCAGAACCATGAAGTCAGTTTGTACTTCGGGTGTGAGCAGGAATGTTCACACATGTTTTGAATTTTGTTCACAACTTCATGTTGTGAATAAACTCTAAACAAGCTGCTCATAGTGACTCATAGCTTGAGCATGTAAGAGAAAGCAGAGGCTTTTCATGTATCTAATGGCCAGACAGATGCATTACTTCTCAATCATCTATGAGCCCTAGAGATGTCTCACTGCAATCATTCTTACACTCATTTTACAGATTTTATGAGGCCTCACAGAAAACACGGACAAACTGTTCTTGTTCCAGTTCCTTGATGCTGTTCGCAAAATGCTGGCAGCGACTTTGCAATACAGTGGAGAACAATACGACCTATCACCATCCTCAGTAAATGCAATGCTATTCTTGGCTTGAGATTTCACTTTTAAACACATAGTTATGGCATTGATGCCTGTGATGAAAGTGGTCATGAAAACTGCTGCCTGTCCCATATCTTTCTCCTTGGTATAGCCCAGCTAGAAGCAGAACAGACTTTCTTCTACATTACAAGAACCACTTCTTGGAGGCTCCAGCAACTTCAGCTTAGTCAGCTTCTGACCTCTAATCACAGCCCTTTAAGAGGTTGACACAGGCAGAAACTTTGTGATGTGAAAAAACACATGCAATTATCCTCAGAATCTTTACAGAAGTGTCTAACCTCAAGTAAGTGATAAACTGGAACAGAAGAAAAAAAATAAACCCTCAACATTACAGGGCATGGTTTGACAACAGGATGTGAAGGTACACCTTCAACAGAAATGGCTCTGGGAGGGTGGTCACTGACTGGATGAGGCTTCCCAGAGAAGTGGCACCGAACCTGTCAGAGTACAAGGTGCATCTGGACAACACTCTTAGTGATATAATTTAGTTTTATGTAGCCCTGCAAGGAGCAGGAAGTTGGACTCAGTGATTCTTATGGGTCCCTCCCAACTTGAGATATTCCATGTTTCTATCTGTTATATACGCTGCTCCATCTCTTCCCAAGAACAGAATTTATTTAACAACTTCTGCCTTGAACTGAGGATTCATGAGACACAAGAAGAAATAGGAGAACCAGCAGCGAGTTTTTCCCAGTAAGAGGTAAAAAATAATACAAATAAACACCAGATGCTTTACTATCCATACTCACTGTATCAAGTTGTATGAAATATAAAAATTAATTACAAATTACTTGTATTTTTATTTCCCCATAGCCTAGACTCTGGAATTTCACCACAAACTGGGTCTTAAGTATGAAGAATTGCAAAGGTTTTTCCCTAGCAGTACGGGGAAAAATTTAATCCACACAATGTTCTGCACATTTGAGGAAACTGTTCATGGTGCTGTTTAATTAATAATGCAGGGAGCCTCAGGACAAAGAAAAATAGGAAACTGCTTCTAGCAATAGAGGAGGAATAAGCTCATTAGAGGAAACTTCAGTAACATCACTCATTAGGTCATCAATTTAGCAGGAGAACAAAAAGGCAAAGCAGTTTTTAATCCTGTTTTCTATCTTTCCTATATACCAAGTCATATAGGACTGCATTTTTGCAGAGTGATTCTAAAACAGTGATATTGACACAAAGCCTGAGACTGCACCAATACTACTTCATCTAGAGAAAGAACAGCAAAATAACAAGTCCAGTGCTTACACAATCAAGCCATTACAAAATCAAAGTTAGCTGGATTTGACTTGAGGTAGGTTAAATGTTACTGCTATTATAATCTAAAAGAATTAAGACATCAAGCAAGAAAAGAACAGTTTGAGAGGTTTCACTCTACACTCCCTTTTTTTTCAAATTAGACACCCCACTTAGGGAGCATGGAGTGAAATTTGCAGTAATATGAATGCAACACAAAAATATTTAAAGTTTGATCATTATAACTTGATTTAAGAAGGAGCTTTTATTACCTGGACAGCTTCAAAACAGAAAAGGTTTGTTAAAAAAACAATTACTTAAAAATCAAGTAGTATGTCTACAAGGACTGCATATGTCAGATTGAAAATAGTACTAGGAAATAAAACTTCAGTTCACGTAACAATACTGACTGGCTTAAGGTAAAATGTGTCAAGGGTGACAGAATTTGTGGAAATAGCTAGAAGAGCCTTACAACTTAAGATAACAGCCTAGCTTCCTTACTATTATATATGGCAACCAAAATTGCTTGCGTCAGTCCTGGGAAAGGAGGAAACGGGCCTGGGTTGACCAACCACGGGAACAGGCTGCCCAGAGAAGGTGTGGAGTCTTCCACACTGGAGATACGCAAGAACCATCTGGACACAACCCTGTGCCATGTGCTCTGGGATGACCCTTCTGGAGCAGGGAGGCTGGACCAGATAACCCACTGTGGTTCCTTCCAACCCAACCCATTCTGTGATTCTGCGACTTACTCTAATTCATACTCGATGTAGTTCTGCATCTTCTCATCTCCAGGCAAGAAAAGGAAAGATATACAGTTTGGCTCTGTTAGCCCTTGCTAAGATAAAAAGAATCTGAACTTAAAAACCTTTACAAAGTCTGTGCACCTGCTTTGCTGCCAAATGTTTACGGAGAAGAATGGTGAATTTTAGAGCTCTGTCAGGAAGGACCTGTGCCACTGGACACTCTTAGGACAGCAAGTGTGGGGTACAGAGAGTGTCAGCATGAATTAAGGGGCAGAGAGGATATGACCCCATTTCTGTAAAAGGGTAAGAAACAAAGAGAGCCCATGCCAAGAAGGATGTCAAAGAGGGTAAGTGGTGAGATAATGATGAAAACTGCACCAAGGGATGTTTATGGACATACCAGACTGCTGAGCAATTAGCTGGGGAAGCTATGCCCAATACTGCTGATAACAAAATTCAAATATTTAAATTCATTTGAGATGGAGTTATTTTTCCCCTTTTTTCCAATAAGTGAAGTCATCTGCTACTGCTAACTCTCCTCTTTACTCTCCTGGCTCCACTCCTAGTGCATACTGTTACCATGATTGCTATTCTGTTATTTTGCCTTTCATGGAGACAAAGCACTCTTAGTAGGATTTTCCAGTCAGCTGGCATGAACAAGGGTTAGTTTGGTTTTCATTATTTCTCAGCATCATTTTCAAGATTATGCTGACATGCACAAAAAAAAATTTTATAAAAATATTAAAACATTATTAAAAATTTGTTTGTGTTAGGGAACGTGAGACAACTTCATCAGAATGAGTTGAGTGCTGTTCTGAGATCTGTGGCAAGAACGTTTGGAAAAGTTTACACATATCCCAAAGGATCTCACTGTTTTTTCCTTTGCATAATTTTTCCATGAATAATCCTTCAAATGTTATAAATGAACATTACTTTTGCAATCCTTCAGTAAAACATGTGAACATTTACAGTCTCCAGAGGTTTTAAAAAAAGCAACAGAGTGAGGGAGTTACAGTTCACCATTTTTCTCCACTAAAAAGCTATCAGTAAACCAGTACTAGACATACAAACAGAAAACTGAAAATGAGCTGCATACTATATGATGAAGAACTGAGGGATTTTTCAGGAAGGTAAAACAGTTTCAACTATTCACTATTTTCTGGTGAGCAGCTAAGAAATAAAACTGATACTTACCAGCTCTGTTTCTAAAACTTAATAATGACATTCCAAGTCACAGACTCTCTAGTTAAATCTTCGCTGTAAATTTTTACTGTTCTGTTTCCATTGTAACCAAAGTCAGTGGGTGATAATTAAAACTTTCAAAGAGAAAGACCTACTTACAAAACACACAATATAGAACTTAAGAAGAATTTTGTGCACAGAATCAAAAATGACACCAAAAAATTAAATCTAGAATGATGGCTATTGTAAAAGAACGGTTTTAATTTTCAGAGTATTGCTTTACAATTCAGTGAAAGCCTAGTAATGCATAGAATGTGTAAGAGACTTGTTTGCTATGGCTGCTTCTCAGACAAGAGCAAACTAAGAACAAGAATCTGAGTCCTTGGCTGCACCTCTCTGTGCTCCCCCAAGCTCTCCAAAAGTGCTCACACACACACACACACACACACACACACACACACAAGTCCTTCTGACTGCACACTTGAGTCTAATTCCTTCAAATGCTTCCTGGGTATAAGTGATACTTTTGATTTCAGGTGTCACTAATTGTCAGCATTTGTGTTACTTACTCTGCACCCATGGAACGTGCAAAACTCAGACTTGCACTTGAGCAAAAATGTTGACTTTTTTGCAGTTGGATCTGCAGGGCAGTGTATGGGCTTGGGTGACATCCAGATTGGCAGTGAAGACATACCCATTGTGAGAGCATAGCTGCAGGGAAACTGTGAAGTTTGGGTTCAACCAAATACATTAACTAATTCATAAACCCCCCCCAACTTTTTACAGAAACTATTTCAGGGGACTGCTGTGAAAAAAGAGTCAAAACCGAAAAAGCCAGAAACAACTAAATCCCCAAAAAACAGCAGAGAAAAGCCCCTCATCCTCTGTCTGTTTTGAATGTTCTTAGCATTCCTTGGGAGTAACAGCTTGATAGTTAAAATAAGCATCAATGAACTAGGACATTAGACTTTTTGATAAGGAAGTCACAGAAAGTAATAGAAAGTGATTAAGTTAAAAACTGAGCATGATCATTCTCTCCTTGGAAACTCTATGTTTGTTTTGATAGAATATTCTTCTACAAATTTTGTGGAGCTTTGGTATATTAAGAAAAAACCCAAGTACACTAATTCTGTCTGGATTTAGTGGTTGATAATGTGAATCCCACAGATTTGTCTATTATTAATTTGTTTCAAAAATACTCCAATGACTTGTAAAAATTTGTCTGGAAAGTATCACAGAGGAAGAGATTGGAAATGAAAGAGCAAAGTTTCCTGGACAGTCTGTAAATTTATGTAAAGAAAACTTAGTTCTTCCATTTCTACCTTAAGTACCGTGTAAGAAAAGCAGACGCTGTGCACATGAAGCAATGACCAAGAACTTGCACAAGGATTAGACAATCCTCATTTCCACAGAATGATTGGCTGCAAATCCACTTAGCACAAACTATTTATTAGTTGCCAAAGCAACCAGTAAAACAAATGGAAAACTAAATGCCAAACTCAGTGTTTACATGGAAAACAACGGGATGGGGGGTTTTATTCTAAAATTCTGGGTCTGCTGTAGACGTATCACTAGTGTAGTATACCTACTTCAGAGGGTTACAAATGTGCAAACATTCCAGTCTTTCTTCCGTTTCTATGTTTTTAACTCCTACATATCACATACTCTACATCCAATAAATTTACCTCTTCTAAATAATTAAAATACATATTAAAAGTTGTTTATGAGCTAGCTCTCAAAGCTGAATGGATGCAGCACAATAGGCTGAACTTTACCCCAATAACAAAGAAGAGAATATACCTGTTTCAGATTAATTACTCCATATTCCTGGTAGGATGGTAACATAAAACCTCTGGTCTAATTATTCTCCTCTCAAGAATTACACCAAGACCTACTTGGGGAACAAAAAAGAAAAAAAAGGGAGGGGGTGAGGGTCCATCCCTGACTACTGCATAACAAAACCCCCAAAACAACGGCTACCCACAGCAGAGGCCTGGCTGTTGCTAAATTCAACACTAGCTCTAATGCTAGATGGTACTTCAATGAAGGGGTTTGTTAACAGTCACAGAATCGTTAAGATCGGTCTATGATTCACTTAGTATTAGATACAATTTTCTGGATATGATAATTATTTTAACTTTTTATGTTGTTCTTCAAGACAGGATAAACATGGTATATTTCAGAGAATGAGTATCCACTTTCTAAATTTCAATTAGCACTGTGCCCTGAACTTTTCAAAGCAACATGATAATACAGAACATACATAAAGTTTTCTCTCCGAGCTACACTTCGTGTGCGAATTCTGAGAAACTTCAGATGCTTAGAAGACTAACTTATTTACCATATATTGCATTAAATCTTCTTTTGTTCTGGGAAAATGTATTGAGTTATACCTTCCAAAACAACCTAACGGCCGTACCATAAATGCCAAGCCCCTTCCAGCCAACACTGCAGGAACACAGATGTCTTTTTCAGCTAATTCAACTGGAAACTGTGAACAGTTAGCAAACTATAAGCTCTCCAGCTACATTCTCTCTCTCTCTCTCAAACCACAGCAAGGCAGAATGAACAGACTTAAAATGCTGCCAAGGAAGCTGTGTGAATCACACAGTTCCTGAAAGCATTCAACTAAACTGCCTAAAGCTCCTTTTTAAACGCTACTTGCAAGAGACAAGAATCTCTGCAGCATTATGGAAGACATGAAATCTTCCCGTGAAAGCACTATTCACAATTATATATGCAGTTGGTAATTAAATGAGACCCTCTTAGCCACTAATATACAAAACATAGCTTGTTGTGAGACAGTCACTTTAATCAGATGCCTACCTCCTGTTCAAATTTACTGGAAAACCAGTTGGCAAACAAAGTGGAAAATGGACACATGGTTTTTCTCCAGTACTTTCCAGAAATACTGTAGGATTTAACTGTTTTTATTGAGCCTAACACTCATAAAGATACTTTAAGGGAAAAAAAAGAAACCCACAATGTCCCTGGCAAGGGTAAAGTGTTAATATTCTTTTGAAAGAGAGAAAACTCAGTAGAAGATAAAGTCACAGTGCTGGCAAGTAAAATCCATTTCCATCATGAACGCAAACAATAATACTTTAGGACATGAACATGACACTATTTCCTGCACTTAAGTCCATTATGGACTTTGGAATGATTACCAATGATATTGAGGGTTTTTTTCTGTCTCTGGAAACACACACCGACCTGTGTGAGGATGCAGCATGTCACAGGCAGAACTTGACTAGACTAACTGCTATTAGGAACATATTAACTTTCGGACTGTTGAGAGAACTGAATTGATAACTGTCCTTATGGGTCAAAACCCTTTATTTTACCTTAAAATTACTATAACCAGACTCACATAACTTAAACTATTGACTGGAACATTAAACTACTGCCCAAAGTACTTTGAGATCACCTATTATCATTACAGCTTGCTCACTGCAAAGGACTTACTCACGACACACAACTTTGAAGTGGAATTAATCTCAAACTATAATTTGAAACCAAATACAATTGACTGAAATACCTGCAAATGCGCTATTTTTAATTCTCCACGGTCAAATATATCATTACCAATATCTGAGTATTTTAGCTCAGAATTATTTAAGACTACCACATGGCTATATTTCTATTTATTAATGCCGTGGAATAAACAATAAATTAATGCCTTCATGGTTAGTTAAATTTCAATATAAATTCACGCTAACTTACTTAACTAACCTTCTCCAGAAAGAAATCTGTTTTTTCAGTAAAATACACCGGATTCCCTTTAGTAGCATTTTTGCAACCACATAGGCACAGGTCACTGAAAAATTCCTGTGGGTATTACAAGATGCTGATGGCATTCACTGTCTAATTGGCAGTAAGTGAAAACTCTCTAGCTGAGCAAAAAATACAGCAGTCCACAAGTTGGTCAAGCTTTCGAAGGAAATATTAAGAGAAAAATGGAGCAATAGGAATGAGTCAGCACTTGGTTTCTAGTCATCACATTAATTCTCACTCTGAACAAACCAACCTTGCAGAGCACATAGGGGCACGGCAGACTCAGAAGGGAAAATTCATCCTCTCTTAATACTGCCAGATACCACATGATCACATATTCAATTGAGTAGGTACTACTGAACACTGTCGTGATAATTTTTTTGTGGACTCCAGCTGATCTCAGTGCAGTATCATGCCATATTACTTGCCTAGTTCAGGTGAGTTCAAAGTTCTTGTTTCCAACTTTGGAACTGTATTTTTAATTGCCTTCCTTTATAGTTCTAATAGAGTCTCAGACCTTGATTAAGAATTAGAGTATTGGCAATGATCACATACTATACTGCTATGACTGAAGTTAGAACTTCCATAAACATCCTAATGAAATGTTAGCATCAAAGCCCAAACATTGAGCATGTCAACATGAGGAGTACAAAGCGAAAGCCAGAAAACAAAAAAGTTCATTCATATGTCTGCTTTAAATATGTAAGATGTAATCATATGAGAGGCAATGACTTAGTTTCAAGTATGAAAAAGCTAATCATCACAAAAGTAAAAAAAAGTATGACACGACGTGGTGGGTTCACTCTGGCTGGCTGTCAGGCACCCACCAAGCTGCTCTATCACTCTCCATCCTTCACAGGATGAGGCGAAGAAAATAAGATACAAAAACCCTCGTGGGTTGAGATAAAGGCAATTTAACAAAGAAAAGGAAATACTGCATGCAGAAGCAAATAAAAAAAAAAACAAACAACCCACAACAAAAAAAGGTTTTATCCTCTACTTCCCATTAGCAGGCAATGAGCAGCCATAGCCTGACTGAAGCATTGCAGCAGATGCTGAGGAAGACAAATGCCTTAGTAATAAATGCCTCCCTCACCCCTTTCTCTCAGCCTTCATTGATGAGCACGTCATATGGTATGGAATATCTATTTGGACAGATTGAGTGAGCTGTCCTGGCTATGTCCCCTGCCAACATCTTGTCCACACCCAGCCTACTGGCCTTTTTGGCAGGGGGTTGGGTTCGGAGAGACAGCCTTGGTGCTGTGGGCACTGCTTAGCAGAAGCCTGGTACTTCAGCAGAAGCATGATACCCTGGAAAGGTATCAACACCTTTCCAGAGAAGTAAACTTCCAAATACACATGTTCATTAAGACCTACTTTTGAACTCAACAAAATAAAAAAAATTCTCCTCTGAACTATTTCCTTATTCCTATTCCACAACAATTAATAATACTGAGCACTGAGCGGGAAGAGGGAAAGCACCTTCCTGAAGAAACTGAAGACCAGGTCAACTGTTTATCTAGCTCTGGGAATAGCAATCACACTGCTGAATAAACAAGAGGTTCCCTATAAAAACCTGGTCATTTGACAGCTGCCAACATGAAGAGCTGGGAGGCAGATGAAAAACACCCTTTTTTTTTTATTTCATATTTAGTATCTTCTTTTTCTTTCTCTCATTCAGTGAGAAGAAAAGATATTTTGAATGCCAAATGAAACTGCTTGTCAGATGTGATCTGGACCCCGTGAGTCTTTTACATTCACATGTGGTTTAACATAATGAGACAGAAAATTGGCCATTCAGGTTCAAGAGATTAAAACAGAACAGCTTTTGAGATAATGGCTCCTACAGCAATAGGTACATTTCATACAGTCTGATGTTTGCTTAGTCTCTTCACAGAAATAAACAGATTAGTTTTGGTCAACTTACGGGTGGTACTCTAGTTTTTAAGATGTTGCTAGAAGCTGTTACAAATCTTTTGTCCTCCTGCTTTACACAATGAAATTGTCTCAAATTTATATGATCACATGGAAATCTGAAAGGATAATTTCCCATGTTATTCGCACTGATTTGTTTGTACTGAAAGATGGCCCTTTTTTCATCACTTATTAAATAACCATGAAAATACAAGCATTTGTGAAAAATTCTACAATCTGACATCTGTTCCAATGCTAGCAAATACCCTGTGTCATCCCTTGACCTGCAACTGTTTCTAAATAAGTCAGCAATTCTTATTGTTGACTCATGCTACTGATGTACCTCTGGGTTTTCTCATACACTTCAATGAAAGATTTCTGTAATTAAAATTATTTCCTTACTCAAATTTTCAAACAATGTTTTATACCTGCAAGATCTTCTTTGGAGGAAACCAGTCGAGGAGAGCTGTTACCTGGCTCAATTCGTAAAGACAATCTGGAAAAACAAGTTTTTAGAGAAATTAACAAAAAAAATTCTCAATAAAAGTTGAAAGTAATTATTTTGGCACTGCTAAGCAGGAATTCTACTTTCTTGGAAGTGTAGTTATTTATTTAGTGATGTAACAAAACAATAATTTTTTCAAAGTAAATCCCAATCTCTTAGAACCAAGAAAGAAACTGTGAGGAAAGTCTATGAAAACAAAAAGGGAAATTGTTACTTTATTCTCCCTCTCAGTGTAAAACTGTAAGTTCATATAGTCTTTTACCTGGAAAAAAACCCCTCCAAAACTTAATAATTTAGATACAAACCTAACAGCAAACATTTTATTCCCTCCGAGCATGAAAGTGAAGTTACTCTGTTACCATGTGGAAACGTGCACTCAGAAATAATTATTTAGTTATTATGACTTACAGAAAAGTAACCAAGTAACCAACACTTAATAGTAAAAGAAGATAATTGGAAGAAAATATTATATGCCACTCTGCCTAACTCCACGTGTACTATGATGCCCTCACTCGCTCAGGCATTATCTCAGCACTCCAACACGTCTCCATCTTCCACCTCACGTCACTTCTGCCATCTCTCAAGTTTAGGCACTTGACATTCACGGGTCCTTTATTCTGTACACACAGTTTGACAAAAAGGTATGGAGGACTACAGTGTTAAGTAAGTTTTAATGGAATAGTCATAACCCCAAAGGAAATAGCTGCTGTCACTGCACAGCACTGAATACACGCAGAAGCTGTGGAGATCTTGAGCAGCTCCTAGCTGTGTACCCAGGAAAGACTTTCTGACTGCACAGAAAAATGTGCAGAGGGACAGGGAAAGGAACCTATGGGAGCATTTCAAACTATCACGTATGGCCCAACTATCACTTTCCTTATTCCTGTTTATGGGGAATACCTTTCAGTTCCTTTTTCACAGTATTCAAACATTATCAACTCTGTTTCAGTGTGAAGTCAGTTAACAAACGTATGGTCACTTTTCACATTATTGAATTTCTATTCTTCTGATAGTACTAGACTCTTTTAACGACCACCCAAAGTAATGTATTTCAAGTAGGTAATGAATCAGCTGTTCCTTTCCAGGCTACCTTTTCTTTCTGCAAACATGATTTCTGTGACCCGGAAGCAGTACCGTGACTCTCCTAGAAATCAACAATGAGAGAGTCACAATAATAAAAGTGCATGATTCAAATGTTGATCATATGGGAATTTCTTTCAGTATGGAAAAATGGCAAAAGAACTTAAAGAAGTCCTTCCCTGTAAACAGGGCCCTACTGTGTGAATTTATCTTCCACATCTGTAGAAATGTTCCAGTTGCATCCCTTGCCCAGTAGTTTGTTCACTTTTCAGACTGATCTGTTCCTCCCTTATATTAGAGCTTTATTTTCCCCATGCTGTGAGCTTGATTTTTGCACAGCAAGCTTTTTACATTTTTTTTAAATAAATAATCTCCTGCAGAACTGTGCCATTTACAGATACTGAGAAATTTGGGTATTAAGCTCATTTTACAGGGTTACCCCATATTTGACAAACCAAAGTCCTTAGGCAAAGCAGAACATGCATTTCAACTTGTTTCACCATTTTTCTCCAAACAGAAGCAGACAACCCTTCTCCTGCTAACCCATCATTGTTCCACAATTGCTAATTTCTTCTATTTCTGTCTGTACAGGGGAGATGTTACCTGTTCTTCCCCATATGTGAAAATGGCATGTTTAGTTTCTGCCAGCTTTGAGGAGCTCATTTCTGATGTTCTTTCCTTACCCTGTTATCAAATAAGTTACTCAGTTTTATTAGTCCTCAGGCAATAGCTACAGTTTATTTGGTCATTGTGGAAACATTTGTGTGATCAGCCTACTGCAAAAAGATATGACTGCAATTCAGTCCACGTAAGCAAATCGCTTCTTTCTTTCACAGTGATGTGATTTGTAATGCATTCCTCCTGAAAACTTCTTGCTTTGTTAAACTAAAAGGAATTTAAAGCTGTACATAAGGATTAGAGACTAGCTTTATTCTTAAGTATGCTCATTAAGCAGGTCCAGTCTATAATTTCAGATAATTATTTACATCAGGCATTATTTAGAGCTAGTGTAGCAGGACTACCACACGTACCCGAGAAGGCCAGAAATCACTTGTCTAACTTTACATTTTGTACCAACTTCATCAGCTTACTGCATATCAAGGTGCAAGATCCAGTACAGTTTTTGCACATTTGAAAAACAGCACAGGTGAAATACTGTCTGTGAATATGTACATCAGGGGAGGTGCTATGACCTGCTATCAGATTTAAGGCAAGAACATTCTTACACCTTCTTTAATGACAAAAGCAAGTAAGATCAACTTCCATGCAACTACTTGCACTGTGCTATTTCTCTCTTTCTGTTTAAAATTATTCTTGTAAAGAAGAAAAGCAAAAGATAACAGCAGAAGGCAAGACCCAACATCTTTATGCTCTTAACAAAGTTTTAGGAAGAGGCATGTTAATATTATACTATTTAGAAAGCACCTGTGCTGTGTACTGCACTTAAAAGTTCACTGACAGAGCAACAAATGAGTCTTCAGTGCTATAAAATGAGATTACATCACTCTCCACTGGTCACCTCTGCAGAAAATGTGAAGTTAGATAATGTTGTTTTTCTGTTTGGTTATGCTAGAGTACACTCTGAATCTCATCCCTTCCTAAGTCTCTGACAGTTTGGTCATTGACTTCAATGATCCCAGAATTCTACTATGTTTCCAAAACAACAAAAAATGCAATTTAGCTATTTTCAACTTAGGATTTATTAAAAGAAGAACAACAAATACAAGCCTAAATTTGAGTTTTGGTAAATATAAAATATTTATGCTGACATGTTTAAAAAATATTTAAAATAAACTGTGAGAAAAGGGAATATGTTCTGACAATGAGATATCATTCCTGAGCCACATTCTCTTCTACTCACCCTCTCCTCCAGAAGGGTGGAAACAAACAAAACCATTTTTATTAAGTAGAGATACTGACAGTCAGTAGAGTTTCAATCAGCCTCGCCTTTTTTGTCACCACCCAAATTCAATTTTGCAATTCCTCTGACACTGTATTTTCCCTGGAGCAGTGCAGGTTCCACACATGCACACATGCACATGCCATCCCCGTCACACATGTAGCTGCGCCAGCAGCATGAGCAGTATCTGCCAAACAGGACTCTTGGAGCCAGAACCTTTGGCCCCTGAGAGGCTTAGGGTTATACTCTCAACAAGTCAGTGCAGACTTTGACACCTGATGTGCTTCCCACCAATGTTCATCATTCAGATCCTCACACACCCAACGACATTCTAACAACTGACTGTCCAATGTCATTCACTAGCACTACTATAACTAAAAACCCAACTTGCTTCCAGCATGCCTAATAAACCACTCCTAACTCATAAAGATATTATGGGGTTTTTTTTGTGTTTGCACCCGTGTATCATCAGAAATTCATCTCAGAAATCGATATATTCATCCAATATCACAGTACTGTTAGAATTTATTTTTTTTTTTAGGAATTCTTTTCCAAAAACAAATCTTTGGTCTGGTTGACAAGGTGGTGATCGGTCCAAGATTGGGCTTGATGATTTTGGAGGTCTTTTCCAACCTTAGTGATTCCATGATTCTACTCCGCATCCCGCAGAAGAGGCAGTCAAGCCACAACTATAGCTACTGAACCATGTGGCCACTGGATCACTATGAATCTCAGACTAACAGTGAAGGTTTTTCCCTCCCCCTGCCTTTGACCACAATTCTTGGTGGAAAAGGTCCAGGGACTAGAGCTGCCTGGGAGGCCTTTTTAAGACAGACTGTGGCCAAGGTTCACTGTTATCAGTACTAATACTTTAAGCAGCTGCCATTCAATTCCTGTTCCCATAGGACTAGAAGTAACATGGTACAGGTTGCACTTCAACAGCACCAGCACTGCTAGGAGTCAGTATAACCTTTTAATTGCCTATTAATTTTTCTCAGATGCTTTCCTGTAGCATCCTGCCTATCTGAACCCAAATTTGAACTGATTTTCCTATAAATCATCTTACTACTATATTGGAATATCTCTGAAGGACTGAATTAATATTCTCTGAAGGACTGAATTATAGGTACAGATAGGTATAGATAGCAGCCCATGGAAAGGGATTCCAATCCTGACTCTCCTGTCCAGACAGGTAATATCGTAATACAAAAAATAATCTTCAAACTGGTTTTACTTAATGAACAACTGTGGGGAATAAAGGGACTGGCCTAATGATACCAGAAGGTGAGCAAAAAAATTGTTTAGGAACGGCTGCAAGGCATGCCAGGTTAGGAAAGGATATGGCATGGTGCCACAATGTTATATACTGCTATAACTGGGCAGCTTCTGCAAAAAACAGTACATGGGCTGCGCAAGACAGATCTGTTATTTTTAGGATATGACATCATTGTCAGGGGTTTTCTGGAGCATTCCTACTTGCTGACAAGCATGAACCTAAAGAAAGCAATTGGACTTGCGCAAAAAATTGTAGAGAAAAGCTTTGTTTATATAAACTGGCTGCCAAATTTTCCTTTTCAGTGTAATTGAGGTTCTCCTTTGGTGAAATGTGTGTTGGGATTCTGCCAATACATTTTAGGGCAACTATCTAAGCTTCTTTCCCTGACAGCCTGGTAGTGAGACAGTTCTGTTCTTCATGCCAAAGGTCACACATACGTCTCTGCAGAGAGCACTAATGCTGTTCCTGGCTCAAAAAGAGCAGTCACTGGAAAGAGGAATCAAAAGGAGATTCTTTCCCACTCTAAAAACTTAGTACTCTGCATTTTTAAGGCTTAAAATTCTGGCACGGGACCAGAAAATGCTATGAAACTGAAGATCCATTAGGGGAAACTGAGAGGAAAGTGTGAAATCAAATATTCAAAAGAAAATCCAAAAACTTCTTATCAAATGCAAAAATGAATGAGGAATGAGAGTTTCTTTAAGGTTAGATGTGATGAGTTTTGATGAATTTAAATTAATAGGGTTTCTTTTTAATTTAAAGCTATATTCTGATGAAACAAACATGGTAGAAAAAGATCAAAGTTCTCCAATGTATATAAGCTGCAGCAACTTTCTTGTGGTAAGAATTTAATCTTTCCTTCTTTCGATACTGTTTGTGACTTTAGTCAGGTTTTATCTTGTCATAGTGAAGCCTAGAAAGAAAACTGCTAAACTTAACTGAATAAGTCTCACAAATAACTAAATCAAAACAAAAAGTACTAAATTATCTTTAAGATACATCAAATATCTTACAGCATTATCAGCAAGGCTACCGCTAAAGTTAAATTAATATTAAAATTTAAAATAGAATTACTTGTATTTTTTCCAAATATTATAGTATCATTTGTTTATAGAAAACACTTCTTTAATCTATTTTTCTAAGATAGTACGGAGAAACACTCCAAAACATCTTCAGCCAAGGGCTTTTTGTTCAGCTCCTAACCAAACTAAGAACCAAGTGATCTTTCCTCTAAATTCCCAAAGCCTGAAGAAAAGAACAGTACTTACTTATAATTGTCATCTTCTACAAATTTCTGAAGTTCTTCAATATAACGGACAGACTTCAAATACTTTTGCACATGGGGCAGTGTTGTAAGATGATCTGTGGAGTGTTCAAACAAGCAAACAAAGAAGATGAACATCCAAAATCAATTATTATTTCAGGGTTCTTTTTCTGGTTCTCACAGTTACCTTAATGGAAACAGAGGATTTGAATTTTCCTAAAGAATAAATCAGGCAGAAACACTACTTTGAGTCTAAGAAGATGTTAAAGACTTGACGGAACAAAAGTGATGCTCTCAGTTGTTAAACAAAACAAAGATACATTTAATCATCAGGAAAGCTCATGGATTTTATTAGATGCTATCTCACAGGTGGAAAAGAGTTATTTGCTGCAAACCCTGCTAGAATTTTCACTTATTGTTCTGGGGAAAATCAAAGCCTGCAGCCATGGCTATTAGTGGTTCTCTTATGAACAAGAATTGAAGAGACTTTAAAATTATTAAATAATTAATTAAAGAATTACAATGCTGAATACCAAGAATGAAAGACAGTAAGTTCAGAATGACAGAAAAACCCCTGGACACATGGTGCACGGACAGGAATACGCCTCGTAGTACCTAACTTAACTTTTATGCTCCCAGACAACTGTTTTAAAGGCACCCATTATTCCAGAACATTGTTTCTTCAAGGCCATATTTTAAATTTCATCCTGATTTTAACAAAAGCACTCAATGCATAGCATTGCAGGAAGATACCAAAACTGTCAAAAGGCAAGGTTCACTGAAATAATGATGTTTCTTTGTCATTCAAAGTATTCAGAGACAAAATGAAACTTGCAACAAGAAAATGACATCTGAATAATCTAGGTATTCATAATCATACATTACTATGGCTAGTCCCTACTTTTAAATACTTTAAAATACCAAAGCTGACAACAATACCAAAGGACAAGGGCTGGATACTTCAGCATACACAGTTAACTTCTCGCCCCATGTTCTCACAGTCTAACATTTCATTTTTTTTCCTAAGCTCTCCAAAACTGTAGCATTTAAATGTCCTGAATTTATTCAACTGTATAGCTGCTGTCAGGGCCTATCAGCTTGTTTCATGTTTAAGCAATGAAAAGTCATGCTAAGTCCCCGAAAGTACGCTGAGTATTAATCAAGACCCCAAACTCAGCACATTTTTTGACATACTGCTTGCCTAGCAGGCTAGAACTGCAGAAATAAATTTTAGAGTAAAATGACGTTAACAAAAGGAACTACCCCTCATTTTTATCACTTCATCCAGGAGCAACGTATGTGGAAAAGCTTAACACAATTGAACAACTTGTATAGACTGAAATACTTGTATTTCATTTTGTAAATGTATCATCAAGATGTTAACAACAAAATTATAATGAAATGACACATTCTACGCTCCAGACATCATTTCTACTGCGTGGTAAAGGGAAAATATTACTGCATGGTAAAGGGAAAAAAATTGGTTGCTTCTGGTGGAAACAGAATATAACACAAATGCAATAGCTGCACTTGAAAGTACGTCTTGAAAGTAGCCCACATGTAGCAGTAAACTCTACACAACCTCTGTTATAGCTCCTACAATTTAGAATACATATTTATCTGCCCAATTTACTGGTAAGACCGAAGCTACACAGGAGTGAAAGCTACTTCACTTATTAGTGTTCAACTCTACCAACATTAGCCTCTTGTGTTGCCAAAAACTGCTTTCACCGTATTGTACGAAAGAAATTTTACCTAAGGCTTAATAGACATAACAAAATTTACCAACCATAGTTACAGGAGACTTGCAGATCAGCTATTATTCGGAGGATATTGTTCATTTGATTGGATCTTTGTTCATTCTCCATAATGCTGTCTGAAGCAGGATATGCAGAATCAATGTAGATTAAATCCAAGAGATAAATTCCTGAAACAAACAAATCAACCAATTGATCCAGTGTTTCAAACAGAAATAGTTGCATAATTTTTAATTAATATAACGGCCAGCAGCTAGTTACCCCCACTGTGGTCTGGACCCATTAAACAAAGGAGAGCTTGGCATTTGCATATTGAAAAATTCCATAATTACTGCTTGAGTTCTATGATACCTCTTAAAAATGGAAAGAAAAGCTTTTGTGCACTTAGGCTAATGCCTACTATGAGCAATTTGCTGGACCATAACAAGGACACTGAAAAAAGAGAGTGAGAACTGCCCCAACTGGTGGACTGAGGGTGGGGACACAACCAGAGCCCCCTGCAATGCCACCAGTCCCTGCTGGAAGGAATTACTACAAGCTTTGGCTCTGGCTCCAGGCTGACTTTGCTAGAAGACATCAGGAGAAGATACTTAGGCTTGATTATGTAATGATTTAAGAAAGCATAAAGAGAAGGTTTTTATTTATTGATTCCTTACTTTGGAAAAGGGCATGAAAAAATGTAGTTTTTCCATCAAGAATAAAATGTACTGAGTCTGCTGTGGATGCTGTAGACTGAACAGAAATCACTGTATGTGCTTCATTCAGGGGCCACTGCAGCTATTTGCTAGCGTGTCAAAAACATTATCTCAGTCTGGTTTTTTTAAAGGATTGCTCAAACGTTTAGGGTCAGCTAAAAGGCAAACTCTAATTTATCATATTCCTAAACTATTCTGTGACCTGTGCAGGAAAGCTAGTGCCTCTTTGTTGCATAACAAAGAAGGGAACATTCTTTTGAGCAGGAAAATAACTTGTGCAGCATAAAAATCTACCGCATTTCCACACTGGATTTTTCCACACTGTTTTTTGAGCATGTGTATAATTAATGACTCCCCCTCTGCCCCATGCTTTCTTGCCCGGCCTTGAAAAGAACAGTCTTAATTCCAGGAAAATAGCTTGCTGGTTCACTTTCACTCTTCTACTTTATAACATTACATTTCCTCAACAAAACACACCTATTAAAACAACAGGCAATGCAGCTGTGCTAGTCAAGCACAGTTTTTCAAAGGGGAAGGAAATGCAGGGAGCACGCCTAAGCAAACTGCTGCTGAGAGAATCTCAGAATGCCTGCATTAATTACTGATAATGATCAGATCATTGGAAGGGTATTAAGTCTGTGCAGTGAAAACAAATTATTTTCACGTAATCTCCTGGTTGTAAGTATGCCTCAAACTTACTCAGGTAAAAAAAAAAAAAAACAAAACAAAACAAAACGAAACAACCCAACAACAACAAAAAAAACCCAAACCCAAACCCTTGGAAATCAGATTTCCATCTGGGAAAATATAAACTCTTTCCTCAAATGAAAATGTTCTTATGTGTTCTCTAGTAATGTCTTATTACTATCATACAGAGCTACAAGTTACAGACCACCAGCATAGTCTAGCAAATCTAAGAAAAGCATGTGACTTACTAGGACTTTTCTTCTTTACAGCATAATAAAAACCCTCAAACCCACAGACCTAGAAATTTTCTTAATTTGCCGTATGGAGTATCTGCATGAGCAAAACCTCATTCCCATGTTAAGTACACCCCATCATTGCATCATTTTACAGCCGAGATTCAGTCTTGTCATGAAATTTTGCATATCTGAAGTGCGGTCTGGAAGACCTCCATTAATGTTTCTACTCTAAGACTTAGGAATCCATTATGGAAATCCCTTGCAAGACTTTTTCTCATTCGTGCTGAGCTTGCTACATATCTCTTTTTTCAGATCTCTACACCTTGACAAGTAAGTGGTTCACTGGGTCACACTGTGTTATGTCCAGCATTAGCCAGGCTGCAATACCTAATTTCTTAACTTTTTCAGCTTATTCATTAAAGCATAATGGAAAAGCCTTCCACTGCTTAGGGAGGAATGAGTGAAGAAATCATATGACCTGTCATTGAAAAATGAAGAAACAGAAAAAGAGGCAGCAATAAGCCAGAAAAAACTCAGTTTGTTATGAACCATTAAATGCTTTGCTTGGAAACCATAGAGCCATGACTAAACTGCCTCTCAAGCCCCCAGCAATCTGTGAATTTGAACTATGAAAGAACCATATCCCTATAATACCCACTGAGATGATAGATAGGAGAGTGCTGCAGTGATCAAAGGTAATTTGATAACCCCACCAAAACCAAGAGGGACATTTAGTCCTCATAAATGAGTGGACTAGAGTTGGATTAACAACTGAGTAACATACAAACAACTCGAATTTCTAGTCATGCTGGAGTTAAAACAAAGAAAAAGAATGATTAGAAATCAGGTCAAGTTTTAGTCTACTTTAACTTCCTGCACTAAAACAGATCAGTCCTTCAAAAATTTTCTTCCCATATTAAAAATGCTCTCTTGAAGAAGTAATATATCTCACAGATTTGTGTATGGTTTATAAAGAAGAGGTTCATATGACTCAGACTATCTTAATTTTCATCCTTGGTTTTAGCTTAAGGACAACCTGGGGTATATATTGTTTTCTCCCAAAAAGCACCTTCTAGAAACCATTTTGAACTTGCCTTCATTTCCATCTCTACATATTTCTATCTCTAGAAAGATGGAATGATGTATCATCAAAAGTTATGTATGTTTTCAATAGTTGTTTTATTTGTTCTATTTTCTCAACAAAAGAAAACACACACCCCCTCCATTTTTGCAATCTATAATAGTCATTTGCAGTTCTGGACCCATGGATTAAATATGCTGATATGTTTCAACTTTTCTCAACCACAATAATATCTCAAGACAAAGAATGAGTGAGTTTAAAGGAACAGAGAGTAATTAGAGTTTGCTTTCCTGGATTAACGAAGTATATACAAGAGCAGAGGGATAAAAAGAAAAAAAAACTTTATCTGATTAGAAGACAATTTCCTGCAGGTCTGTCAAGAACAGCAATACCTGCTGTTTCCTTTGTCCTTTCTTACTCTTGTGAAGGTTATGGGTACACATACTAGTTTATTACATCTCATATTAGATTTCACACATCATACTAGAGAAACATAAACAGCACCGTGGTTCTGCTTACATCTGCCTTCTTTCCACATCTCAGTCTTACTTAGATTTTAGAGGGGAAAAAACAATCCAAATTCTTATTTTCAGCTTTTCTGAACGTACCCATTACAAAGGGTTCAGCCACACTGGGAACTGCTTCAGCCATCATCCCACACACTCGAGAGTTCCTAACCCCTGCACACTGCCAGCGTGGGCCAGGCACCTCACACAGCAGAATGAGGGAAGAACTCTCATTTTCCTGGTGTTGCAGTGGTTCTGTAGCAGTCCAATGTTGAGTAAATCCTGAGTCACCAAGATTTCTCCATGGCTTGGAGATCCCACCTAGACTGAGATTCCACACAGCAGTTCTTCACTGTTCCCTCTTGTCCAGTGGCACAGCAAAATGTAGTCAAAGTTATAGTTGTAAAAATTCTATTTGCTCACAGCCTCTATACTGCAATATGTCTTATAGCAGCTGGGTCAAGGCCACTGCTCAGCTACCTTGAGCAAGTCTACTTGCAGCTACTCCCATTGATATCAAGGGTATAAACACTCTCTCACTCTGCAGCAGTGATTGTAAGCATTTTGTCAGGACAAACAGTCTATTTTCTAGGACAATATACATACGAGGACCAAGGAGATACACAAGCAACAGAAAGGATGAAAGAGTGTTAGCCTAGGTCCTATAAATTCCAAATAAAAGTGTAAGAAAATGGGCTATTGGTAGGTAGTGGGGGGGCAGGAAGAAAAATACCAAACTGATAGGTGTCGAAAAAATTAAACTGAATGTAATATGCTGGAATGTAAGAGAACATACTCTTTGTAATTACACATCAAGCAACACCTTTCTAAGGTTGTTCCTCTCTGTGTCTTCTTTTAAAGCAAGAAAGATGATTTTTTTTTTTTTTGGTGCTACAAGCTTGTATCTGGGCAGTGACATTTTGAACTCTTCTACATATATGATGTGATAACAAGAACATAAGAGAATCAGTTTATTTTGTACCAAGAAATGACAGAATCATACCCTTCAGCAAAAGACTTCAAGACTGGTTTCTCAAACGAAAGACTCAGGGCTGCCCCATGCCAAAGCAAACACACAGCACTAGTTTTTCAAACTTTGGCTCACATTTGTGCTACTGTGCACTGAAAAAAGTTCTCTCAGCTGTGGAGCCATCAGGATATTTTCCAGAGGGTGAGCTCATGGGCAGCTTCTTCCACAGGCAAGTATCATTTTCCAGTGATACTCGCTTTTCTCCATTGTTACCAGAACTAATTTTGCAGCTGGGTATTGTATGCAGACAACATTGTGCTTCATTAGTTTATGGTAGCATCGAAATAATAACATGGACTAAGAAAAAGCACAGTAAAATAATCCAGAACTAAATCTATTAGTGAAAATCATTCTATGTAAAGGGGACCAATTATTTTTAAATTGGCAAAAAAACCCCCAAACCTGTAAGACCAAGCTCTTAAATTTTTACTGGAGAGCTCAAACAAAGCAATAACATTACTAACACTTTAAAGACAGGGAAACATTAGTACAACAAAAAGTGACCTTGAAATGTAACAGTCAGTGCCACCCAGATAATGCATTTTGAGTGCTCCATCCACCAGAAAACAACTTCCAAAGCTAAATTTTATTGAAAAAAAAAGTTATGGAGAACTGCAGTGTTCAGCAGGATGCAAACTGAAGTCTATATAATTGTGTCTTGATTCACAGTTAAGTTTCTCCTATTATTTCCTTTATTCAATACTCAAGGCTTCTGTGAAAGAGAAAATAGCACTGAGGCAGATAATAAATAAGTGTATTTTGGGGAGCTGTTGGGTACTAACAAGGTCTCAAGAAAAATACTCCCAAGCCTTCTCAAATCAGTGGTTACTCAGCTTCACCCAGTTCTGATGAACCTCAGCTGGAGCATATAAGCTTTAAATTGTTCATGAACAGCTACGCTGTGTAATTTGTTCCTCATTAAGAAAGACTGACATAACATCCTACAAAAGACAAAACATTTTCTGTCCAGTAAATCACATGTACGAAGGAAAATACCACTGAGAAAAGCTGCAGTAACGGAAACAAAGAGAAATCTGGTTTTTAAGGCATTTGCCTGGAAGTTAGAAAACCTAAGTTCAAATTTTCTGTTCCCTCACAGATTTCTTTGACCAGGTAAAGTTATCATTATCATCTATTTTCCAGAACTTGAGAGAGAAAGAGAGTGTGAGCATTTCCCTGTCAGAAAGACCTCATTAAAATAAATATGACCAGGAAGACTTAACAAAACTGGAGGTTAAATTTCTCACAGAAATACTGTAACAATGTAGAACCTGTAGAAGGAGCAGCACCATTTATTCTTAACAATTCAGAATTTCAAAACTCTTTGGGGCTTTATGACAATTTGCACAAAGTGTAATCCAAAGGCACAAAGCGTAATCCAAAACTTTCAGTACCAAAAATTTTCTCACAAATACACAGTGTTGCAAAACTGATCATAAAAAACCTGTGCAGATAAAGATTGAAAACTTGCATAATTCTTAATTGTCTTTTTTCCTTTTTATTTTTTTAACTTGTTTTTTCTAATGGATATAAAATTATCCCGTAAAATAGTAGGGCTAACAAACCCAAAATTAGGTGATTACACCACACCACTACTGTACACTTGACGTATACTTTAGTGCACACTGCTCTGCTAAGTGTCTGTTCTGCAAATGCAAGTAAGTTAGGAAACAGCTGCTGTATGGTATTTTTGTCAGTCAGACATTCACTACTTTGCAAAACAGAATAATTAGCTGATGGGGAAGTATTTCAGATTAGCCTGGGGACTTCAACTTGTTATTCTTAAGTAGCATTTTGATCACATACTGTAATAAACTACCACACTTGTTTGGTAAATTGTACTGCTACTGTGAAAACTGCAAATACATGCTGTAAGAGGAGGAGGGAAAAAGTTAAATGGTTTAATGAACAATTTAGTTCTTACTTACAGTCTCAGACAATTTAGTTACTACTTACAATCACATACACTTCTATGGATATTCACAGCCCCTGAATGCACATGTGCTGCCATGTTACATGGATGCCTGGGCACGCAGCACTCCTCCAGGACAGGAAGCAGTGTCTGCAAGACATGCAGTAACTGGCACACGTAACAGAAGGGAACCCACGAAAAATAATTATTTTCCATTTTTTCCTCCTCAAAAATTGAATGTTGACACTGGTTTGATAGAAGAGCCAGAAGAAACGAAGATATGTTTCCAATTTGTAGTCAGCTATATTTATGAAAGCATTTTCCCACATACATTAGTGTGGTTGTACCATACTAAATAAAGTAGAGGACAGAGGGGAAGAAACTTATCAATTAACTACATGGTAGAAAGTCCAAATTACTACAGTCAGCAGTTTGTAAAACCAAAGACACCATTGTTAGGAGATGAGCTCATAGGCAGAAAAGCCAACAGTTTTGTGGTATCACTGTTTTCAAGAAGACTGGATATTTTCCATGGAGTAAGGGCTGGAAAAATTTTCTAAAAAATCAAATGTATATACTGGTTAACCTTGGTAGGACTTGGAGTACTCTAAAAACAACTGAAGATAAACATCTGCAAAGATAACACCATGGGATTTGTAACATACAGAAACATTAACTACAAAATGTCTCAAGAGAGACATTAAACAATTATGAGATGTTCCTGTGGATGGCATCAAGGCGATCACAGGGTTGGAAAACTTGTCACAGGAAAAAATGTTAAATGAATTGGATTTATTAGCTTAGACAAGTGAAGGGGCAGGAATGGGACCTGACTACTCTTCCAGTACCTACAAGGTAGTTACAGGGAAGATGGAAATACTCTCCTCAGAGTGATACTCAGCAACAGGACAAGAGGCGATGGCAGACATTCTGTCTGAATATAAGTAAAAAAATCTCTTCTGTGAGTACAATTAAATATTAGAATAGGTTCCCTGGTGGAGGACAGCAACTTCCCTTGCTAGAAATATTCCAAGATTTGGCTTGACTGGCCCTGCTTTCCACAGAAGGCTGGACCAGATGATCTCCAGGGGTGTGTTCCAGCCACAACTCTATTATTCTATGATAAATGTGATAAATGTGCTAGCCTATACCTACACATCTATTATTGTAGGGGAGTTTGGAGTAAAGCAGTTAGACAGACTAAACTGCTAAGCAGCAAGGTTCTGCCTGTACAAGCAGACAACAGATGCTGATTTTAACTGTGAATAAAGGAAGTACTTCAAGCAATCTCTTTTATCATGAGATGTAAGCAAAATTTAGCTTATAAAAATGTAGAGCTAGAGAGACTACTTTATTTTGGCTCAATCAGCCTCAGCAATATCAGCTAACAAAATTAAAATTTAATGTTGTTGACACCATATCTTTCCTGAATTCTCACCCTAATGGATCACTGGAATTAATCATCCCACCTTTGTTGTTGAAGCAATGAAGCCTAATATAGAAAAACAGATCAGTAAGTGCAGCAAAAAACAAGCAACTTTCAAACTAAGATACCAGTGCTTTAAAGAAAATGCTACCAATAATTCAGCTGAAATGATGTTCATGAAGTTGTACCCCAAATCACTTCTGACTGGTGCAAATAATTTTCTTATTCATTGAAACGGGCTAAAAAATTCTGAAGCTGTCTGGAGCTTTCTAGCAAAGCTTTTCATCCAAAGGAATCAGATTTTCTTGAAAGTATTGCCAATTTTTTTTTTCATTTTTTTCTCCAAAACACAACTATTTCCTAATACTTTTCCCAAAAATCAGGAAAAATATATTATAGAAGATTAAATATTTTAAGAAGGTTGCATTTTAACATTTTTAAACATATGCTACCTAGTGTCAGAAAGCAGAGAATGCTTCAAAAAAGAATATAGGAAAAAGGCAAAGGTACAATAGCTGTTTTCCAGATGTAGCTTCCTGTCAGCAGCAAGTGGTGGTTAAGGGACTTCCTGAGATAGATCTTATATAAACACTTTTAGGTTTAAGTCTGGGTGGTAATTTTTCTTTACAACGTTTCTTCTCTGAATTTGTTTGTTCACTTTTGTGCTATTCTTACAGAAACACTTTTTTTTTTTAATTTTTAGTTTTGAAAGATATTGTGGCAATTGAACTGCACTCAGTCTGAAAAACCAATTTGTTTGATTTCTCAAAGTTTACCTTACCAAGATTGGCACATTCTTATCTCTTTTGTTTACCTTGAGCTTCTGATCACTGACTCAAATTTCTATGACCAGCTGTTTTATAGTATTTTCACTCATTTGCAAAGCCAAAACCCTTCCCTGACGACTGCATTACCTTGCTGATGACGACTGTCAGCTTGCACAGCCAGAAATAATGGAGTGTTAGTACCTTACTACTGGCAGGATGTTATTCTCCAATCATAGATTTTAATACAACCCGATCCCTGAGATTCTCAGTATGAAAGACAAATCAACTACGAAATTTTTTGCAAAAAACATCATTCAGCCTAAAACCTTTAACAAAAGCAACAAACTGCACTTCGTAACACTTGGTCCAAGCAAAATGCCCAAACAAAAGCAAAACCCATTTTTTATTTCAATCATTCTCGAAGAGCAAACACCTATTGTTATCCAAACAATTCAGATTTCCTACAAACGTTCGGCACATCCAAATAAAAGCTCCCTGTCATCTATCAGATTGAAACAACTTTTCCCTGTAGACAAAACTGACACAGGTCAAGGAAACATGGCACCTTTGTCATATGTGATTTGGAACGAGCCATATACAAAAGCTTACAGAACAGCCTACTTAGCTTTAAAAAGACAGACACACTCAGCACTAAATCAGAAGGCTGATCTATGTAGTAATACATTTCTTGTTCAGCAAAGAGCACAGTCAAAGAACTAGTTTGTCTATTTCTGATTTTTCAAATATTATTATTTATAACACAATTAACCCGTAAGAGAACTTTACTGACAATGACTAAAAAACACACCACAAGAGAAGTCTCTAATCTCCTTCATTGGGTAAAAGTTTTAGGCATATAACTGCACTTATTTAAGTGACCTAAAATCAGTGGATCTTAACTATACGTTAAGGAGCTTAAAAGGCATTATGGATGCTTTATAAATATCATCCTAAATAAACAACCTTATCCCCAGAAAATCCTGTTTTTTCAAGAACCTTATTGCTGCAGGACATAACTGCAAGTTAGAAACCTTATTTTCTTACAAAAGCAGAGAATCTAAAAATATTAATTTTAAAATGAAAACTAGATACTCCCGCCAAGTAGTAATCTTGGCATGGAATCATCTACCCAACTCTACAAGGAGTTAGGAATTGAAGAAACCAATCAGCACAGGAAGCAGCCACTTCAATATCCTGGCAAACACTCATGGCAAACCACTCCCTTCACTCTTCCTGCTCCCACTACCACTCCTGGAGAAGCTCTGTGTATTTTAGGCTGAAAAGGCACCTTGGAAAGGAAGGAGTATGAATCACATAGAAGTTGAAAGGAAAGTTTAATAGGATTGTTGATAAATCTGCCAAAAAGGAATAGAATTATCGCTTTTTGGTTCAATTTTCAGTATAAAACTGGTGCATTGAAAAAGCTTTGGACGACTTTAATCCTAAGCATCCAAACTACGCTACTAAATAGCACTGAAATGGCCACTCCAGTCCCTGCATCCTCCTCTTTAGGAATAGAAATTAATAAGCTTTGAGTTAAAATAGAAAATAATGGTAACATAAAAACAGTAAATAATTAGAGGTGCTAAAATTCCCTGAAAGAATCCCAGGACATACAGTAAAGGTACAAGGAACTTAAAAAGCCCAAGATGTACTGAACTGCTAGTGCAATATATTTAGATGTGGGTTTTTTTCTGACATCCACTTTTAGGATGGAAATAATAACTTGTTTTTTAACTTGAACAGAAATAGTTTGTTTTAATCAAATATCTTTAAACCTCTTTATTTGTCCTTTAGTTGCTTAGTGTTCTCATGTTGGTTTCCTCCATTTCTTCAAAATCCAAAGATCTTTAAAACTGACAGATAAATTGCAAACAAACCCATTATTTCAATATGGTGTAGCTTTCTAAAGATGGCTATGATATAGAATGACTGAAACAACAATTTGATTTGCTAAACTGTAATAAAAATGTACATTTTTATACTGGGAACTTTCACTTTTAGTTTTGGTAATTTCTTTGCAAGATTCACAGCAAGTTGCAAATACATCTTAAATATATTCATTCATTCGACAAACCTTTTTTAAACGCAGAGGTGATAGCTGATAACTAAAAGCATTCTACACGGAGAAAGTTCTGTAATAACAAATTTTTTAAAAGGTTCTATGAAAATAGTAAGAATTCACAGCAATCAAACGAGAAACAGTGTTTAGATTACCACGATGAGTGGGAAGAAACATTACAAAACGCTCTGGGGTTCATCCAAATTATGATTTCTCAATCTGCATTAGATTGGATTCGGACAATTTTATATTCCATTATTTCTGGGATCGAGCTGCTGCCTGACAGACACGACCTACGAAGTGCCGAGGAGCCCTGAGCGCTCCCCTGGGTGCCGCTGCCCGGGAGCTGGGAATGAGGCACACCCAGCTCTACTCCCCGAGTGCACTGTAACGGGACCGTCCTGCAGGAAGTGCCCCCCCGCCCCGGCATTTCGGGGCCGAGTCCCGAGCAGTTCCACACCCTTACTTCATCCGACACACCGGACCCGCGTTCTCCGCGGCCTCCCGAATTCTGCCTGACCCCGGCCATTAGCGCTGCCTCCCGGCTGACACTCGGCCTCCCCTGCGCCCGGGTCCCGCTCCGGCGCGGGGGGGGCGGCTCAGCCGGCTGGGCCGAGGCTCGAAGCCCCTCCCGGCAGCCCCGCGGCTGAGGCAGCCCAGGGGCGGAGGCAGCTCGCCCGTCCAACCAGCGCCGGGCAGGTCGCCGCTGCCTTGCCTTCTCTCCCCCTTCCCCAGCCAGGACAAGCCGCCACAAAGAACTGGGGTTCAAATGAGGCTGTTGCGGGCCGCGTGAGGGGACAGGCAGGAGCGCCGAGCGCCCCGCGGGAAAGTTCCGGTTCGGACGCGGGGCTCAGCCTGGGCAGCCGAGCCCAGAACGGTCCCGAGCAAGGGTAACAGAGAAAAAGAGAAGAACTGCGCCGCTTCCCCCAGGTACGTCCCGTCCGGCCCCAGCACGGACCGCGGGTCACCGAGGCGATATCCCGGGGCCGGAGGGAGAGGCCCGAGGAGGCGGGGTAAGGACGGGCAGGGCCGGGGTGTTGGACGGGCGCGGCTCCGGGCAGTGCCCGGCGTACGGAGCCGGCAGCGAACAGCCTGGCAGAGACAGCACCGCTCCCTCGGAGCAGCGAGCCTGCTCTGTGGCTTTAAAAAACAAAAAAATACCCCCGAGCCAAACAAAAATATCCGTCACGTATTAAAATAGAGTTGTAAAGAGAGCTGAGACATTACATGCCAGGCAGTGAAAGCCTTCTTGATATATTTTCAGGAATATTATTTTATTTTTAAAAAAACCTTATTTATTTCTGTGTGTAACTCTGGTCTTCACACTTCCTTAAACTTGCTGTAAATGCATATGTCTTTCGATAAATTTCTAGGACATACTATTTTCTAAAGGACTATCTGTATGAAAAAAAATAGGAAATCTCCAGTCTTTTTTTTACGCTCATGTCTGATCAGGGAGATATTAAAATTCCTGATAGACTCTATAAAATGAGTATTTGAAATATTTTGCATAAATTTAATTTAAAAGAAAGAGCATAGCATTTATGAGTACATTTGTGTAAGCATTAAATAGTTATATGATCTAACTGCTATTTTTCACGGGCAAAACGAGTCACATTTATTAAAATGTGAATTTTTTTAAGAGCTGTTATGGACAATGTTCATGCACATATATAAGCACACACAGTATGAGCACTTTCTGGTAGTGACTGGATTAAGTGAAAATAAGGTGAGGCCGCTGTTAAGGGAAGCAACAACAAAAGCAGTGCTCTATTTCAGTAATTACATTCCACATCTATGACAGAACTTCAGTAAAGCACAAAGAACAATTCACAAGTAGCACGACCAAAATTCTTGGTAATCCAGAAAAAAATTTGGACTTCTTGTAAAAAGAAGCTTTTGCCAAAATTTGAAAAAAGTTACATGGCACAAAAGATCCATAACCTTCTGCAGCTTCTTGCAGCACTTGATAGTATTTCAAAACAAAAGTTCTCCAAGAGGTCGTGAAGACACTCTCGCTCTGAAGCACTGCTTTAGTCATCCATTCCCCTCAGTGACAAAAGTATTTCCTTTTAAGAAGGCTGAACTGGTGCCTGAACCAAAATATCACCAGTTTTAAGTGGACAGAAGAGCTGAGTAGTGACTGCATTATAATACGAGTATCTTAAAGCAATCTACCGGTTAATGTCAGTGTGGCACTGCTTATAATGGAAGCAAGTAACTAGTGGCAAAACCCCAGAAGTCTTCCCCTACATAAGTTTGGAGTTAAATTTTTCTATTTAGTTTTACATCATGTTTTCATAACTAAAACTGCATGCTACTATGTGTCAGCCCTTATATTAAAACTTCAAGCAAAACTTTAAGGCTTTTCCCAATACTTGTGGCATACATATTACTGTGCTGTGTTTTCACTGTGAATTGCTCTTTCCTTTTACAAAAGCAAAAAGAAATCAGTATCCAGGTTTTTAGATGAAGAGTACTGCTGAGAAAAAAACAAACTATATGAGTTAATTCTAAAGGAAACCCTGTACCAGTGGAAGTCCCTCTCCTTAGAAAAGAGCAAAAATTAATAAACTGCATCAAGTATGAAGATTACCTTTGAGAGGTAAACTGAGAGGTAAAAATTGAGAGGATGGATTAATAAAATTCCACGCAAGAAAATGTTTGGGAGAAGGAGTAAAAACAGAACATGAGCTCTGAGAAAAGAGGCAGGGAGTAAGAAAGCAAGCAGATGCAGAAAATTCATGCTTGTCAGTCTTATCACAATGGTGTTGTGAAATCCAGATCATATTACTGGCCTGGTGCCTGGAACATGCCAGCTAACTGTAAGTCCACAAACACTATCAAAGGATTCTGCAGAAGCAAAAAGCTGATCTTTTCATAGTAGGATTTTACATTTTCAACATCCTTGCTTCATTTGCTTTTATAATGCAATAAAAATGTAAAGCTGCACTAATCTAAAAAACCCTTTTAATATCAAAGACAAAAGTATTAAACAGTGAAGATTTGTTGCTAGCTTTTCATGTTTCTTCTTTAGAACGCACAATTATCAAACTATGTGTGAATTCACAATCACATACAGCAGTTTATCTTTTAGAGGATAAACTAGCTGCAATAGCTAAGACTGTGCCTTACTTTACATGTGTAAGTGGCTTGAGGACTTTGCACAAGAGATGGCATATCAGATGTATGAAGGAAAAGCCAGACCATCCAAGTACTCATAGTCTTGTTAAACTAAATCTGACCAGCACAAAACAGCTGATTAACCCCCAGAGCTGAATTTTGTAACTGAGTCGTTTAGTGTAGCTGAATGAACTCATCTGTAATGTAGGGTATCACAGCTGCTTTTTAATTCATAGTCAAAACAAAGATATCAGAAAATATCAGATAGGTCATTATTTTGCTTTTGTATTTCTCCAAAATGCTATAGTACAGACGATGTCTTCTTAAATATCAAAACATTTCCTCCTTGAACTGATTTATAATCCAAAGTAACAGATAACAAAGTTCAGTGCTCAGCCACCACCCAGCAGTCTTCCTGCTGCTTCAGCTCTACTTTTTGCAGGACATGGAAAAACACAGATGTAAAAAAGACATAGTACAAACTCCTAGACACAAAATGTCAATCTCTCAATGATTGAAAAACTCAGCATTGCAAAACCACTTGAGATCAAGATGTGTGTTGACAATATATACTCAGGCTTTCATAAACGGATTTCTTTCTAGAGTAATAATGGAAGTGTCTATTTTATGAACAAATTTCATCCAACAAAAAACAGCCACAGCATTGATACGCTACCGGTAGCATTTTTAGGTAAGCTTAATGATTCTATGATTATGTTATTACAAGTCCTATTTTTCATCTGATGGAGACAGACCTTGAATTGAACTCAAAAATCCCACAGGTAAAGTGAAAGTCAGTTAACCAGTCTCTTTTGTAAAAATGAGATCCTCTGAAGCTTGGCATCAGAATCAACAACTAATGAAAAAAGGTATACAGTTTGGAATATCCACAATGACATGTATTTTGTACCTGCAAACCAAAAAGGCCATCATGCTGACACTGCTACATGCTGACACTGCTACTTTTAATGCTTCCTCTTAAGGCGACCTGGTTAAAAAATAAAAGTGAACGTTTGCCAGACTAATATTTTTCCATGTAGAAATATTTTTACCTTTAGCATTTCAGGATCTTGATAGTAATTAAAAAATAGGTTGTGAAACACTTGTATAATTTTAGATTTTAAAATACTCAAATCTTGTTGAAACATAACAAAAATGTCAAGATATTTGTAACAACCAAAAGGTAACATATTTTGACTAATCAAAAGTCCCATATAAGCAAGACAGAGTACAGGACAGGAAAATGTTACAAAGCAAAGCCAAAGTAAGATTTTATTTACTTTTTCCCTTTAAAGGGCGGAAAAAAACAATCAAATGCTGAAACATCTGATATCCCTTTCAGAAAGGTTATTTCCTCTTTTTTCACCAGATCGTGGAAACATCCTCAGTTGGGAAAACAGTGAATGAGCAAATCAAACAACTTCTTATTACCTACTTCCAGTTTTACACACAGATAAGCCAATACTTGGGATACGAGCCAATTTCTAACCAAAGTGCTTGTGCTGGCTTGAGTATAGAACTGTTGTGATTATGTGCCACACAATAACGCTGCCAAGTGTTTTCATACAGATGCAGTTATGCTGGCAAAAGACAAACAGAAAAAAAAATTATTTTTCCTGAATTAAAAGTAAAATGTACTGCCAAGTAGGGTAAACATACACAAAACTGGGTTTTGGTGCATGTGCACCAGGGCAAGTTTGTCCCAACTCAGTTCTCATGAAAAGCACTTTCTTATGAGTACACAAGTCTTGAACAGCCAGAATCTAGAAAGGAAATTACTTAAAACTTCCGTACTTCTTCTGATTAGAAGTTCCAGTTGATGTTTAATTAGAATAAAATATCTTTCTTTTTAAGTGTGCCTCTTTCACCCGGTTTTTGTTTGTATGCTCGTGTGTTAATGTTCTGTCAGTACACATGAGGATAAGGGACTGTATTTCCAGTAACTAAAAAAATTTGTTGCAAATCTGCACGCATGCTTTAAGTTGAAAAGTGTACAGCTGCCTAAGTGGAATTTTGCACAAGGACAAATATGGCCCTAGGAATATAGTTCCCTCCCAGTCCACTGAAGAAGAGCTACTGGCAGAGGGAGAGAGGAAGCGGGGGCTAAGCCAGAGAAACAGGAAGAACTGAGTGACCAGCAATGGCACTAGTCAGGTACAATGAGTATCAATTACTGGGCATAAGTACAACATGGCAAAACCGAAAGCTAATGTCCTAGACATCAGATATAATCTTCCTCTTACATGGGAAAGAGTCTTAACATTCTAAGAATCTGATGTTTTGCTACTCAAAAAGAGGAAGATGTTAAAAAGAATTAAATCCTTCCTTAAAATTGTTTCACTGGCTTCTCTTCTCACTTTGACTCCAACAAGCTTTTTTCTCCCTGCAAGATTAATCATTGAGAGTTGTTCAAACAAGTGTGTTGGTTACGAACTTCCATTTTAATCCAACTTCAGAAAGGAAGAAATGTCCTTTATTTATGTTATTCTTCATAATATGCAACAAATAGGCCTCAAAGTTTTTTTTAACCAAATAAGTAGACAATAAAAGACTTAAGAATTATCAGAATAAGGAGAATGCAGGAAGGACATCTTATGGTTGCTTCTGTTTGTACTGGGGCATTCTCCTACCAATGGCCTTGTTCTTCCACTGTTTTTTTCATATAGGAAGAATATCTTAGAAAAGGTGACATGCAGGCAAGATCGTGACAGAGAAGAATTTCAGCACAGTGTAATCGTGCTGATGTCATTCACTGTGGCTTGCCTTCTGCAACTGGTGATGAAATCCTAGAAAAGGCTTCCTAGAGAGGGGGGTCAGTGCCCCACATCAGCTCTGACATCAGGTGGTGGGACTAGATGATTGTTAAGATGGTATGTTAAGACAAGACTGATAAACTCTGTTCCATTATTTTCTTACACAGTTCTTAAAAAAATGGAGAAAAATCTGTTATATGATGCTCTGTATTTCTTTGGTCAGAAAAGAATGTGCACTCCAAAGCCCATGCTCAGTTCAAGACATGAGGTGCTGTCTGTAATATAGACAGAAGTGAATGCTGAGGAAAAATCAGTTTCTTTTCAGTGGTCATAATAATTGCAGGTTTAGAGGAGGGGAAAAAAGGATATTACAATTCCAGCAGTGAAATAAAACCATTTTATACCTATATGCAAGAGACATTTGCAAAACCAGTCATCTGTGCAGAAACAGGCCTGGAAAACTGCCAGGTTTTCCAAGTGTGACCTGCTGTGCAAATGCTGATTATGCAAGTTAAAGCTGTCTGGGGTGAATTTATGTTCCCTATTTTCCAGGACTCCAAATAACATTCCTTTGCTTACAGGAACCACGTCAAACTCCAAATTTTCATCTAACATGTTTTCAAGATTCTTGACAAGTTCAGTAAAGCACCATTCCTTTCTATTTGCAAAATGAAAAAGGGTTTATTCCAACTAAGAAACTGAGGCAAAAGTCTATATCAAAGAATTTTGAGAACGATCAAGTCCTGGTCACTTTTGTTTGAATCTTTTAGAGAAATATGTATGGCTTATTTCACAAAAACAGAAAAATGTGAATGACAACTCAGTAATCTTCTCAGCAGGCATAATTAGGGATGCATATCCATCATTATCTTGAAACTTAAAAAAAAAATCTCTTAAAAGTCAGCTGCTGTCTAGAATCATAGAACAGTTTAGACTG
This sequence comes from Platyrinchus mystaceus, assembly GCA_035041135.1. Classification (NCBI taxonomy): domain Eukaryota; kingdom Metazoa; phylum Chordata; class Aves; order Passeriformes; family Tyrannidae; genus Platyrinchus; species Platyrinchus mystaceus. The sequence continues at coordinate 128,976 of JAWWLV010000040.1, forward strand.
GATGGGACCTCATCTTCATCTTACAAAGCAAGGCAAATTTCAACATTAGATCAGACTGCTCAGAGCCTTACCTAAGTCACAACTTCACTGATTTCCAGAAGTGGAGATTCTACCACCTCTTTGGGTGACTGCTTCAGTCCTCAGACATCCTCATGGTGAAGTTCTTTTTTTAATAAAACCCATTTTTTTCCTGAGGTAATTTGTATCCACCATATACTTTCACTGTGCACTTCGGAAAAAAATTCCATCTTCTCTACAAACACCCATGAGGTGGTTGAAGACAGCAGTAACACTTCTTCACCTTCTCTTCTGAAGGCTGCGCAGACCTCACTCTTCGTACTACTCTTCATACATCGCGTCTGCCCACCTCCAGCTCTCCATGCTATCCATTCTGAACTAACTCCAGTTTCTCACAGCTGTATCTATCACCATTTCATGTAATTAAAAAAATTTCATTGTACTAAAGATGACCAAGCAGTAAGATGACAGATACTTAAATACTGAATGATTACTCCATGTGAAATGTTTTACAGGCAAAGAAAAACATGATGGTAACACCATCTTCATTTTAAGAAGTGTCAAACAGGTTTTATACACTGAAAAAGCTCCATATTACATTTTTCCCTCATTTATTTTATGAAAACTAGGTTGTATATACATGATTATTAAAATTCAACAATAAAAAGCTTTTAGAAATATATGACATCAAAGTGCTGTCCAAGTAGCTGATAAGAGAGCGGTATGTGACAGGGGTGTTCCTGGCAGCAGTGACCATGCTAAGCCCATGTATCCAGGTCTACCGGTGCCTATTAAGTTCTAGGATTAACTTATTTTTTAAGAGATTGTGAAGGCCTCAGCTTTCCACCTTGAATATGAATCTGCATGGAGAACTAAGTTCAGGTAACGTCACCAAAAGGGAACTGGTGCACTGTGCCAAATGACATTTCCAGCTGATTTGGATTGCTGTGCACCATCTCTGTCCACCAGGCACGTTACAGGTATTCTTCCCCTTTCAAGGGTCTGTGAAGTGAGATGACGATGCTGAATGTAAAGACAGTGTCTCCACTGAGAGTCACAATAACTGTTTCAGTTGTAAATTCCACTAGTCTGGAAAAATAACAGATTCTACTGCCTATGATATAGGGGTAGCAGAGTTTTTAATTTATAATTATTAGGGACTAATGTAAAATGTTTCTTTTTTTTTTTTTTGGCCATGGAATTTCAATACTGCTGAATAAAGTAAAATTGTAACACTTCATCTAAGCTGTACCTCTTGCAATATACATGCAGTTATAAAATACTGCAAATGAAATATTTGATATTTTTAGAACTTTTATCAGCATTAATACACATATTAACTTACATTCTGTTTACATTTAAAGGCTGTTATTTGTAACTGTAAGAAATTGAAAATGTAATTCATACGTAAATGAAAACACCAGTCTTGAAAACTTTTGTGGTACCTGCCTGGAAGAAAGGCCAGTTTAAATCCTGGTATTTATTGCTTAGTTTCTTATGGTTCTTGGCAGGCTTTAGATGAACTAGCAACTAGTATCTGCCATTTAGAGCACAGAATGATACAACTATGATTCCCTACGATGTCCACTTTAACCAACGTAAATTCAGGCTGGACAAGAAAAGTACCTCATTTGTATACATAGTTACTAGGTACTGTTTTAGAAGAGATTATCACTTGTAAATCTGCATTGATGTCCCTATTTGTTATTTACTATTAAATTTATTTTAAAACAGATTTAACAAGTTCTTTGCAGAAGAATATTTAACCAGAACTAGAGGATCATGATGACAACAAGATTCACCTGTTTAATGCTAGTAACTGTTGTGGGAGTTACTACAAGTAAAGCACAGGAGTTTGAAGGCAATGACAAGGAAACAGATCAAGAATTCATTTATATGAACAGATATAAGCGTTCCAGTGACACGCAGGACAAATGCACTTACACCTTTATCGTACCTCAGCAGAGAGTGACAGGTGCCATTTGTGTTAATTCTAAGGAGCCTGAAGTTCTACTTGAAAACAGGGTAAATAAACAAGAATTACAGTTACTTAACAATGAACTTCTTAAACAAAAGAGACAAATAGAAACTCTCCAGCAACTGGTAGAGGTGGACGGTGGAATTGTTAATGAAGTTAAACTTTTAAGAAAAGAGAGCAGAAACATGAATTCTCGTGTCACACAACTCTACATGCAGCTACTACATGAAATTATCCGAAAGCGTGATAACGCCTTAGAACTTTCTCAACTTGAAAATAAGATTTTGAACCAAACTGCAGATATGTTGCAGCTTGCAAACAAATATAAAGACTTAGAGCACAAGTACCAACATTTGATGTCAATTGCCAATAATCAGTCAATGATAATTGCCCAGCTGGAAGAACACTGTCAAAGAATGCCATCCATAAAGCCACTGCCACAAACTCCACAACCACCACATAAAGTGTACCAGCCTCCCACTTACAATCGCATTAATAACCAGATATCTACTAATGAGATTCAGAGTGATCAGAACTTAAAGGTTCTGCCACCTACCTTACCAACCATGCCTGCAGTTACTAGTATTCCGACTTCAACTGATAAACCATCTGGTAAGTAATATTACTGACATGGCTTCATTAGTTTATGCTAATATGCAGTGGCAAACATTTTAACTGTAATATCAAAAATGCAGTCAGAATTTGTTTAGCAAAATAAATGCAAATTAATTATTTTGAACTGAGATTTCTTAGATCTGATGTTGTCTGTAATTATCTTGTGGATATGTTGTAGTACAAGCACAGAAAGAAAGCAGAAAAATTAACTCTAAGATTCAGACACACTAGCCTCACAGATTTTTCTCATGTTACTTTGCCCAGACAAACTGACCATTTATATTACATGTATGAGATAAAAGACTTACAGAAAAATCCTATTATTCAACAGTCATCTAAATTTTATTTACCTTTGCTCAAGACTGAACTGCTACAACTCATGACATCTAAAGGGGTTTAGCACTGTTTGTGTGAACATTTGTGAAGTTATTACAAGTTTGCTGATCTGTGTGATAATGCTGTGCTTGTGTAACTCCAAAAAGAATCCATATCTGCTCTGTACCTTACATGGGGCACTTGTGCCCTAGACAGGAGCAAAGGGAAGCAAGTGGTGGAATAGTAAGTGATATTATACAGCCCCTACTGAGAGTCTCAGGGGTTCTGCCACAAGCAAGATTAGAAGATCTGAAATCACATTACAGATCAATTGATCTACATGGTAACAAAAATAACAGATAAAGAATTCAATTTCATCCATGGTCCCTCAGATTTAAAAAAACCCCACAAACAATTCAGATATATGTTCCATATAAGAGAAGTCTGTTCTTCAGTGTGTGGGCAACACAAACTTGCACAGACAGAAAAAAGATGAGGTGTCACAGACATCTGTACTCAGAGCTGAAACAGAGTAATGCATGGGAACCGCACTCAATGTATTTCATGGCTTTCGCAACAAACAGGACATCAACAAACTCTTTAGAATTATCAAATAATGCAACTCTCACATGTTAAAAAAAAAACCAAAAAAAAAACCCAAAAGACCCCCATCTTATTTCTCCAGGGAAACATTCACAATGAAAGAAACTTGAGCAGGTGTTTCAGTCCAAAGCACTGAGTCTCTAAAGTCTGTAAAGTCTCTAAAACACTTTGCTAAAAAGCAGTATTTTCACAGTATTGCCAAAGATGAACTCACCAAAGCTTGCATTCTGGCATGCAGAACCTCTGCCAAAAATATCATGATTCTAATGTACTGTGTAAGAAAAAAAGTTCTCAGAAGAAAATTAGGTCTGTTACAACTCCTTTGCAGCAATACTCTATGGCCTCTTTATTAATTACATTTTGACTTCCATCTCAAAGTAGGTTCAAGCTTTGTACAGTATTTCCCTGTCTATCTGTAATGGAAATACCTTTCGAGCATTCTTTGAAGACCTTTCCCTTTCCTGTTACACGGTTTGAAAACTCATTCTTGCTCCATGCGCTTTCAAGTGCTTAAACTGGAGCTGAGGTTTCACTATCGCACAGCAGGAATAGAAAAGTTATTTCAAGTGCACAGTAATTTTGCTTATCTATCCTCATATATTTCCTGTTTTGAAAACCCAAATGCTAATACAGATCAATTTGCAACCCTGCAGAACTCCTAGATCCTCACCTGAGAAAAGTGCTGCTTATCCAGCCATTTTTCATACTGATCTCCAGAAGTCTCTTTCGCAGTCCACAATTCTAAGATAAGATCTGACATCAACTCCTTCTCCCTAGACTACATAACTTTCTAAGAAAGAAGTTTCGTGTTTCTTCTGCACAAATTCATTATAATATTAATTTCTCTCCTTATTTTCTCATTTACAGCTTTTGTTGTTTAAATAAGTATCCAACAACTGAAGTTAAGCTACTTAACCTGTCATTTTCAGGGCATCTTCCTCCCCTCCCCTCCGCTTTCTTTTTGGGCATGAAACATTTAATATCTTTTCCTCATCCTCCAGAATGTTCTCCATTCACAAAGCACATCTCAAACAAAACTCTCCCTACAATTACTGCCGAGAACAAAGCTTTAGTCATGCCTGGAATGAACTAGGAAAAACCCATAAGCAGTATCCTACAAAACAAACAGAACCCACCACCACAACTGCCCAGCTGCTGTTAAAAAATCCATGCATATTTTATCCAATCCTTTTCATACTATTTCTTGAGTTCTCAACCTTTACCAAAGCTCCTGGCTGCACTAACCATCTGATCACAGCCAACTTGTGGAATGAAAACTGATGCAACAGAAGAAAAATACTAAATGCTTTCTTTTAATCTGCAGACAGCTTTCCTTTCTCACAAAGTAGATCTCCCTTGATCACAGACTTACTACAGTCTTACTACTCTCAGTAGCTTTATTTAATTTTGTACATTTTGTCCACATTGTTTATTACATGGTGTGCCTGCCCATGGCAAAAAAGTGGAACAAGATGATCTTTAAGATCCCTTCCAACCCAAGGCTTTCTGTGATTCTGACTCCCTAGAGGTGATTTTATCAAAACTACCCACCTGAAAGTCAGGGTGTTCACACTTTTTCAAGGGAACATACCTTAGTCAAATTTTTGAAAAGTTAATATCTGACAAAAAAAAAAACACCTGTCATGGAAAAGTAGTAGCAAACTCTGCTTTGAAGTACTTATCTTCATCTTAAATCACTTTCAGAGAAAAGAACTGTGTGCAGTAGAGCACTGCTGCCATGTGGCCTAAAAGAAACTGCAAAATTAGAACACTCTAAATACTACATTGTATACTGCTATAAATTATTATGAAGATCAAAGCTCTGTGGTTGACTGTTTTAAGGAGTTCAATAATGATTTTGGACTAACATGTTCTTTTTTGTATTTAGTAAATGCCACTACATACACATTGTGATTAAATAAACATGAGCAATACAAATTACCAGCGCCCTTTACATTTGTTTTCTCCCACCTCTCATAACAAGCCATGTAATTGTGTGACAGAGCACTGCATCTACACCTAAACTGCCAGAAATCTGAACAGTGAGCCACAACAGAGATGGAAAAGGGGCTCAGAAGCACAACTCCAGGTGCAGTCTCTGCATATGACTAGGGCAACAAGAACACAGCATGGCCACGGAACAAACACTTGGATTGCCTCTAGGTACACTGACTTACTGATTAAAATAGTTAAAAAGACAAAAAAACCCTCAATCCCAAAAACACTTGAGATAATTTCTATAAAACTAATTTATTTCAAACTCATTTACTGAGTATCATTACTAGTGTTGGGCAGTGAATTATGAAAAAGTGTAGAACTGAAATAATTTAAAACAGAAATTATTCTTGATAGCAACATGTGCATCAGTAAGGCTCCTAATGAGAAGATCTGGCAAGCCTTCCTCTTTCAGTGGGCAGGGGGAATCAATCCAGGGTCTGTGATCTTAAATCCTGAAGATTCTTATGGACTTCACCCTTATGCTCAGAAAGCAAAGCACCTGAGGGAGTCTATCTGCAGATATCAACACAGACTCCTAAAATCATTTATACCTAAACTTCTCAGACTCATTAAAATGGAATCTATCTTCCCAATAGAGAAAATTTCTTTTAAAATCATAAATATACAATACTGTCAAAAAGAGTAAGGTCTTTGTGGACTGTACTGAACTCAAGGAAAAAAATGTATTCTTCTGAAAACACAAGCGCATTAACTGTAATTTCTGTGAATGCAAAGTATGTTAGAAGTCTTCTCATCTATATAAAATTTCTCTCACAAGCACTCTATGTTAAAAAAAATCTTAATTTCTATATGGTGTTGTCATTTAAGGTTACAACAGTAAAACCAACAATCTGAATTCATGTTGCCATTCCATTGTTAATGTCTGTACGAATGACATTTCTGCTAAAAAGCTGAATTTCTCAAAGACAGAATCAAGATCAAATTTACTGTTTTGTTTTCTAAAGGAAATTCTTAATATGTGTCTATGGAGTAAATAATACTTAGTTTCTTTGAAGATGTAATCAACGATCAAAGTACAGCTGCCTTAAAAAAATAAATTTAAAAAAATCAACCTTTATCAGTAATTTATTGTGAAATGTTCCAGAAATAAAGTTACAATAAATGAATCCTTTTGAAAACACTTGGTGGATACTGTACCTTCAATAAGAAGAAAAACAAATGCACTATTCAGCAAAACCAATCTATTGTAAAAAGCTATCTATTCAAATACTGCCCTGCATTGAAGATATGCTCAAGGGGAGTTTGATGCACAGCCCTTCTGTTTTGACACAGGGCCCTGGAGAGACTGTCTACAAGCATTAGAAGATGGCCATGACACAAGCTCCATCTATCTTGTGAAACCAGAGAACACAAACCAGTTGATGCAGGTCTGGTGTGATCAACGGCACGACCCTGGGGGCTGGACAGTCATTCAAAGACGGCTGGATGGCTCTGTCAACTTTTTCAGGAACTGGGAGACATACAAGGTTAGAATAAGTGAGCAGATTAATGTTTTCCACCCTCTAAAATTTACTGGTAAAGTGGAAGTCTCTATAAAATAAGTTACTGCAGATTTCTATTTAACAATACGCTCAGATTTACCATAACACAGATGCAGAATATTAACATGCCTCTCTTGCTTCCTTTACAGCAAGGATTTGGTAATATAGATGGAGAATATTGGCTCGGATTAGAAAACATTTACTGGTTAACAAATCAAGGCAACTACAAACTGCTCATAACAATGGAGGACTGGTCAGGTCGGAAGGTGTTTGCTGAGTATGCCAGCTTCAGGCTGGAGCCTGAGAGTGAGTACTACAAGCTGAGGCTGGGCCGTTACAACGGCAACGCAGGCGATTCCTTCACTTGGCACAATGGCAAACAGTTCACCACGCTGGACAGGGACCATGACGTGTACACAGGTACCAGAGCCCTGAGCTGCCTTGCCTTTTTTTGCCCTTCCCTGCCACCCACCACTTTATTTCTCTTTTTTTTTGAAAAAGGAAAAATAGTTATGGTCATACACACACACACACAATTTGCACTTTCGAAAGGATTTGTCAATTTTATCTTATGAAGCACAGACTGATAGTGTCAACCCTTATAAATAATAACACCAAAACAAAAATTCATTTACAGTAGACAAGAGTCTGTAAAATATGTTATGGAGGGTTATTTGGGACAGCACTGCATACAAATTTTCCAGCGAGGCAGAACTCTATCTGTAGAACATTACTGAGCTGCTTCCTGAAGAAGCCTACATTCACCTTTTACTACATGGTATCTACATATTAAACATACAGTTAAAAAGCAAGTTTTGTGCTTAGCTTCCTTGCTGTAATATTTCTCATTTAATTCTGAGACTGAACTGGAACTTTCTTTTGCAGGTAACTGTGCCCATTACCAGAAGGGAGGATGGTGGTACAATGCATGTGCTCATTCCAATCTCAATGGAGTCTGGTACCGGGGAGGGCACTACCGCAGTCGATACCAGGATGGCGTTTATTGGGCTGAATTCCGGGGGGGATCGTACTCACTAAAGAAAGTTGTTATGATGATAAGACCTAACCCTAACACATTTCACTGAAATAACTCTTCTCTTGGTTTCCTTTCTTGTTCTAAAAATCACATAAAGATATGATATTACCTGGAATTATCTTTTCAGAAATGAGGAATGTAAGATATTGTACATTTATTGATAAGGTATGAGGGCTTGTATATTGTATTTTCAAGAATAATCCCAGGAAAAAAAAAAAGCTGAAGAAATGAATTGCCATAACATTCAGAACACCAGTACAATTGGTACTATTAGAACTGGCAGTTAGATGAACTGTAGATAAGCTTCCTGGTTTTTATTCCCTGTAAATTAACTTTGGATGGTAAAAATACTGCCACAACATTTAAATATTTTTGTACGTTATGTATAAATATTCTCAAATACAGGAAATACAACAAACTGTACAGCAAGAGTTTTATTATTATTATTATTATGAGCAATCATTTGACACAGGAAATCATATCCTTTGAACTGTGTAGCTGGTATATGTACATTAGTGTGATTATTATGGTGTAATCTTTGTTAACTGCCATGAATAAAGTCAGTACTATATAATTCTGTTTTGAGAGCAGATAGTCAAACCAGTACTGTCGTGATAAATCCAGTCTTTCCCCTTCACTTTGATCATTTTAATAATCTGCTCCTACAGAGTGGAATTCACCATTGATTCAAATCATTTAGATTAAAAACACTGATGATTTTTCCTACCAGAATGAAGTAGCTACTTGCATATGGAAATTAATCCAGATTTGCAACGGGTATTATGTGCTATATAGCCAACATGTTATACACAACTCACAGTATTTTGTACCTGACTTCAGTCATTACCTGTTGTGTAGCCTCTGTACTCAGAAATGGCTAGATATAAATTAAAGGGACTATCCAACTTTGCAGGCAAATGATGGATACAAGTTTATAATCTATTTAATATCCTTAGCCTATAGACAAAAATTATATAAAAAAGTTATCTGTAGCCAAGAGAAGTTATTTTTAACATATTTCACAATTATAACATATTACTGTCAAATTATTAAATAGATTTACTCATCTATATTTAGAGGCAGTCACACTTACGAAATACATACTGGGATAATTCTAATATTCTTCTGAGGTAGGTTTCTAGAACAGATTGTTAACACACCCATTTCAAAACAGCAACTACTGCCAAAAAAAAAAAGTTAAAGAATGCATAAGAGGCAGAGTAAAAGCCTCTAGAAGTTCAGTATTTTTCACTAAGCCTGTAAGACACTTACTGTGTGTTTATGTGCGTGTGTGCCTGCATACTTTTCCCTTCTTACCTCCTCACTTCTTTACCACAGTATGGTGTGCGATGTAGCATGTGTTGTATATAACTGAAAGTAGGTTTTTTAATATATTAGATTACCCCTGTCATATTGTAATTCTTTAATAAAGCAACAAATGTTATTTTGACACGTTCAGATTTCATCCTGTTTTAGTTCACATTACTAAACTTCACATCCCTCTGCCTCGTGACTTAAATCAACCCTGATACACAACTGCTATTCATGTGTTAAGTGTTTAAATACTGCAACATCAAAAGCAAAATAATTTTCAGCTGAGAAAAATACTGAATTTCCACACAGCCCAACAAGGAAGGACTCTTTGTAAGTCATCTGAAAAGCCCTAAATTTTCAAACAGCATTCAAGCTTTACCTGCCACTGGTTTAGCTACTGAACTCTGGAAAAGATTTAAGTTTTAGGTAAGAAATACTAGAGCTGGCCAGAGTGCTCTACCAAATAGGATTGTAGCATTAAGGCTACTTCATGTTCGGCTTGAGGAAGGAATGCAGAGAACTTCAGGTATTCATTGTGCAGATCTCAAGAATGAGGCATTCCCTAGAAAAGCTACTACAGGTGCTCTTCTGTTGCTGGAGATATATCTGGCTACAGGTACATCTTCATAGCATACACTCATGGCAGGCTTTAAACCCATGTTCAAGCTGACAGTCTTTTGTTAAAATAATCACATTTCTTAACCTTTCTACCTAAAAGGTGAGTGATTTACCTAGAGACTCATCCATGTAATTAAAAACGATAATGCAAAGAAGTCAGGTTATGAAGACCTGGATATAAGTCTGAGAACAGAACTTAATTTTTTACATAAAATTTGCATAAAGTAATTTTAAACACAGAGGGTAGCACATCAAAAACAATTAAACCTAAGAAATTTCGAACTTATACAGTGAAGTTATTGGCAAGTATATTGGCAGAATCACAGATTTGCAAAATTTCATTATGCTTTTTTTTAAATTCACACAACAGAACTGTTTACACTAGATCCCTCTACTATAGCAATGACACAAATATAAACTATGAAAGGCCTTAGTTTTTCCTGTTTCTCTCATTATCTCCACTTGTTTCAATTACATTCTTATTTCATCACTCCCCAAAAGTACATCTCTGAGAACACTATGCTGTCTAAAAATCATATACAATACACTTACACACCTATCATTAACAAAAGGTGAGTTTATATAGGAGAGAACTGCAGTACTATGGAGAATAACAGCTTCAATTCTCCTGTAATCCTCCTTCATTTCAAGAAGTACCATAGAAATAGTTCTGCAACAGCAAACTCCTAGAAACTTCGACTGCTTCTCAGAATTTTTGAAATATCTCTACCTTTTTCAGAAGAGTAAAGAAAATTCTGTCAACTAATACATTACCTATGTATCAGGAATGAAACAGTGGGGATCCATCTACAGTACTTAAGACAAAAAGCTCTCTCACAAGATTGAAGTTACTTCAGAAGGCAAGTAGTTATTCTTTTATATACATATTTCCTATCAGTTCTTTCCTGAAACTCTTCTATGATCATTAAAAATTTTCAGCATTTAGCCCCATTGTTATATTCCAAGGAAAAAAAACAACACAACAAAACACCACAACTCAGTGAACCCTGTAGATTGTAACAGATGATACCCATCTTTGTCTATCCTGTAACATACAGATATAACCTAAAAGATCACCAGCAGTGAAGACAGGAAAAAGCTGTAGACAGCCACCACACATAGGAATTTTCAAAACACTGTGACTGCTATTTTCCTCTTAGATCACTGTGGCTAAATGCTTCCAACGGTCCACATGACAGCCTTGCCAATCTCATGATTGATTTCTTTCTTTCTTTCTCTCTTTTTAAACTTGGAAGACCTGTCTGAAAACAAAACAACTGTTGGATGTTTTAATGGTACTTTTAAACATAGTAAGGAGTGTATTAGTCTCTCATATTACAGCCTAAGGTTGTAAACATACCAGTAGTTGTCACCTGTATTGATTACTCGAAGGTTCAACTGCACCTCTTAGGATGCAGGGAAAACCTTACTTTAAAAGAGCAGCAACACTGCTTAGTCTTTCCAATCAGCAGGGAGAGGGTCTCTGATGTTCGAAACACGAAATACAGCATATGCAGCAGGATTCAAAAGTCTCAGGAAGGCTGCCTAGACACTAGCAGGAATTTCAGATTCAACCTTGTAATTCAGTAACGTGGATTTTTTCCTTTAGCTTTCATTATCCAAGTCTTTTAATAGGCTTGTAACACATGTTCATTTCAGAAATGTTTTAATTTTAATTTTTATTTAGGACTGGCTTGGAGTGATGTCCTAACGACTGGATAGTATTAAAACATTCCTTACACAAGACTGTGAGCCAATTCTATAAACGAGAGTACCTGGACAACTTCAGTGAATGTTTAACTTCCCAGTATGTTCTCCAGCTTATTTCCAACAATCTCAGGCTGCCATAGATGGAATGAGAACATATAAGTAACTTTCTTGCAGTGAGACAAGAGGCTTAGCATGAAATGTGACCCCCATTAACTGTAGATCTTCAGACTTTGTCACTCATTCACTTGTTTTATATTCACTATTTACTCCTAACATGATCTATCAGTCTACTTGTTCATTTAAACAGACTAAAGAAGCTGTTCTATACATAATGCTGTCTTCTTCGAGAAGACACTTATTCACTGAAACAAGTCTCCTTTGAACATTCTGATAAGCTAAACATTCCTTTAACCTGAAATTATTTTCTTAGAAGTTTCAATAACTCACACCAAGTTATCAACACTTTTTTAAGTATGGCCACTAGAGATGGCCAAATTTATTAAATAAGAAATATTTTACATAAGCATCCACAGCAATTTGCGCTGGGACTCATGCTGCTCAACATACTTGCAAATGACCTGAAAACGGGAGTGAACAATGGAACAAAATTGCTGACAATATAAACTAATTCAGGGGAGCAAAGAGAAGGTCTGACTAAGAGGAACTGCAGAAGGATTTATAAGACAAGCTGCTTGGACAGTAAAACAGAAAATGAAAAATCTATAGACAGTGTTAGATACAAGGGGGAAAAAAATCCTAACTTTCCAAATAAAATGAAAAGGGCAAACTACTGCTAATAAAGGCATAATCTTGGGATTTCAATAAACAGTTCCTGATGGCTACTAAATGTTGAGCTAACAGAATGTTAGGAATTATTAAGCAGAGCACAAAAAACTTTCTGAAGCAACAGTACAAATCTAACCTGCATTTCTACTTTGAATTCTGCAGGCAGTCCATGTGCACTCTATCCCACTAAAATAAAGATCCAGGACTGAAACACTGCCTTGGCAGGTTGTCTAGGATGCCAAGTGGCATCTGTACAAGGCATGCTCAAGTAATCCAAGGACTGCTCCTCTTGGAAGAGAGGTAACTGAAGATTTAGTGTGAAGGCAACAGAGATAATGACTGATGTCCATCATGTCAGGAGTAGCCTCAAGTTGCACAAGGAACAAGGTAGGGTTTGTCTAGTGAAGGTAGAAAATACCATGTTCAATTCAAGCAAAGAATGTGGTACTGGACAGAGCTGAGGAAATCCTGCCAGCTGGGTGCTGAGCAGGCAAGGAGTTTACAAGTGTTTAAAGAGAAAGTGCAAGAGTTCATGAAGAGGAATCCATTGAGGCATTGGGGGTCACTAATACAGAGACAACAATTCTGGTCCACGAAGCCTGAGCAGAATTCTTGATCTCTTATTATCCAGGTTCAATGATTTAAAAACACTAACCCTTTTTAGCTCCAGTTTAGCATCATACTGAATCACAAGTAAAACCATTAAATAGTTCATTCTATTGGACTACATTCACTAACAATGACCTGCGTGCAGAAATATTCCCAGGTGAAATACTGATAACAAAAACAGTTCACCAAATAGCTACTTGGTGCATGTCACAAAAGAGTAGGAGACAGTATGAACACTGAACAGCATTTTAACTACAGGTCTTCTTTTTAAATCATCTTTATGTTGTATTACACATGAATTTATTCAGCACCTGAGAGAAACACTTGTTCCAAAAGTACACATACATTTGTATGACCTAAAAATCTCAACCTAACCCAATTTTTTTAAATAGGAAATGGAGCGAACCATACCTTCTATATACAGTATTCTTCACGTGCACAACATGCTACATTAGTACTTGTCAGTCAATGAGCTACAGATAAATAAGGTTCACACTCACCTAAATATGGAATTGTAGGAACCATTTTTAAGCTTCTGATGTACTCTCGTGTCCTCTTGTAATTATCTTCCTTAGACAGTAAGTAGTCCAACTTCTCAAAGGTGGTCTTGTCTTTACGATTCAGAAGCTACAGAGAAAATGTAGATCATAAAATTTTAAAAGACAAATTCCCACAAAGCCAACAACAATCAATAACTTTCTGAATCACACGAAGTAAAGGAAAGCATAGTAAAGACTAAATTCATTGTCATCACCCAAAACAGCATAATGTTTGAAAATGTGCTACCTGTTAAGAAAAACAGAAGCAATTCAGCACAAGCCTTAAGCTATAAACAAATATGACCATTATTTCTGAATACTTTATCAAGGATTCCCATTATCACTACATCTGTTTTAAATAAGCTCTGCAATATTAATTTTTTAGAGAAAAGTATTTATTATACAGTCACCAATGTTCTCATAATTTACCAGAATTGCTAAAATCCTCTGAATTTAGAGGTACAAACAACAATGGAAAATGCTCTAAATAAATGTAAATTGTGCCATTTCAACGGTGCCTTATTAAAAGTATGACAAAAAGTTTTGGAAGAAAGTATAAAGAAAGTAAACCATTTTGATATTAAATCTACATTTTCTACTGCTAGACTTACTACAGAAAACCAGAAAAACATATAGTAATGCAAAAACCCTAGTGACAGAAGACTGAAAAGTAAACATGAAATAGGCAACTGTAGCTATAAAAACACATTCCCTGTTTCAGCTAGTTTAAGAAACCCCCAAATATTTTTAAGATGGCTTCAAAAGCCAATTGAGTCAGAGTGAGTGGAGAATTTATGGCACTATACACTGGCTTCTTGCATGTGTCCTTTCTGATAGCAGACAGCTGCTCCACAGCATATACCTTCATAACCTCTTCCTCCGGAAAATTCCAATTCTTGTACTACTTACCTTATACTACTAGCTGTTAATAAAAAAATAAGATAAAAAGGACAAGAGTGAAAATATTTCAGAGTAATTGTGCTGTTTTCTTTTAATCAGCACTGAGAATTTTTTGAGGCCCTGACTGCAACATATTTTATTTTTGAATTACTGCGCCTACAAAGAGCAGAGTACACACTACACCTCTTTAGGTCTAAGTCAAATTAGTCACACACTTGTTTTCACATGGGAAGAAATTTCCCTATCTTCCAACTTCAGCAAGCTGCTCAAAACAGCAGGCACTTACTTTTTTATTATTTTTGTTAGACTATAGCATAATTTGAGCAATCAGACCATAAAAAAGTTACAAGCATTTTAAAAGCTTGATAAACTTATATAAGACTGAAGTATAGCCATCTTTATTTTTAAGCTCTGAACACTTAATGTGATACATGTTGGGTGGAATACTAAATTAATGAGAGTTACCTACTCCTTTGTATAGTTAAAGAGTATATACAGCAGGACTAACTTATAATTGTGTATTCCTCTTTAAAGAAATACTTAAATTTACTGTAAGTTTTGCTAAGAAATTTTGCCTTCAAGACATGGAATTTCTGGAGACAATTATCTATGTTTTTAATTTCTAAAATAAATACTTACATGTATTGCACAATAATAAAAAAATTAATGCTTGTATATTTGTAATACACCTTTTTTCTTCCATTTAGGCAATGTATTAAATGATACACTATGTTTTGAATAGTGGGACACTGGTACATATTCTGTAGGAGGGTTTTCTAAGATTACTTATCAACTAAGTCCTCCTAAGCACATAATCAGTGGCTTCTAGAACAGACAGGAAAACAGGAAATTTGCAGGGAAAGACTGTCTACAAATACGCAGTCAAAACTCTACTTTCACAAAACACAAAACTGACCACTACTTCTGCTACCTCAAAAACAAGAACGTAAAAGAATCTTCTTCCAGCGTCTACAACTTAGCAAATTTTGAAGAGTTCAGAAAAGTTTAGAACTCAAAGGAGACAGAAAGGACAATGGTCAGGGCAACACTTACAGCCCAGGTTTTGGTCAGCCTGAAGATGGGTGCACTTTGCAGTGCTGACACCACAGACATCAGAGAATGAAGGTTATTCAGTTCTAGAAGCTTCTGAAAAAAGAGAATAATAGCTTTTAGCACATTGAAAAGGGACACAAAATTAATTGATCTCAAAGTTGCATTAATAAACCATGATTTTTTCATTAATAAAATATAACATTTCCATCAATGACTACAGAGAACAATATTATCCAACGCTGTCATGTGTAAAATTCTTAAGATCGCTTTAAAAGTTGCCTATTTTCCAAATATACCCATTGATACAATACACATTTCAGTTGTGAGAATACAAACTGTATTTGACTTGAATTTGTTATTTTCTAAGGCTGTTCATTCAGGAACAGAAAATAGGAAAAAATTATTTGACATATTGTTCTTGAAAATTAGCATAACTGGGGAAATTAAAAATTTAATCAAGCCTAAAACATTAACCGAAGATACTGACGACGCTACCAGAATTAAAAATCTGTTTCACAGGAAAAATTCACCTCACTTCAATGTACTTTATATTTACTCTATTTATATTTATTTTGACAATTACTCGAAACACACTGGTCTCCAGTAGACAATACTTGGGAATAAAGCTGTCTCAAATGATAATGCTTGCTACAACATAGTTCCAGTAAAATAGAAAAATGAGAATTGCTGTCATGGAGAAAAAAGAAAAAGAAGCTGGATTCATCCTTGAGTGATCCACTTATTCATTGCCCAGAAGCATTTGAGAAAGATCTGGACTTTACTGAGGGAAAAGAAGGAAAGGGAAAAAAGAGAAAAAAAGAGGGCAGCGTTCCCCTTTTTGCAGGAGAGAAGTCCCCCAAACAAACACTATAACTCTTATTTTTAAGAACAACCCAGGACCTCCAAGTTGACCATCGTCTCCAAGTACTTGGACTACGTATTTGTGCCAGGAACTCAGACAAATTTTCTTCTACGAGCACAAAAATACTAAGTAAACTGATCGGAAATACAATACAAAATAGTTTTGTATTATGTGGAAAATATTATTTTAATTACCTACACACATACATAATTTCACACATACAAGATGAGCACTTGGGACTTTGATCCAAGTGCTGTGTCACACAGGGTCATACAAATACAGAATGACCACAGGTCATGGAGCAGATAAATATATTTTAAAATAAATATATTTTTTATAAAACTTCAAGAGTAAAATGCAGTGCTCAAAGTCACTAAAATAACAGAGCTTTAATAGCAGTACTTTATACCAGCAAGTACATGTTACAAGTAGGAATACAAGTCTCACAACAGTTGTTTTAGAAGCAAGGAATTTCTTTTCATAAAAGTTAACTTTGAAAATGGTAGGAGACAAAAACCAGAACCGTTTACAACCACATTTGATATTAGCAACACACAGCTGACCATCGACAAGCCAAACCACTTTTAAACTTGGTAGGCAGAGGTACAAGGTGAGTCACAGTGAACTGGGTAGTTTCATCTAATCAAGTAGAAAAGAGCAGTTGTCACACCTTTATCCTATTCAAGTGGTATAATGTAGCAGATATGCTAAACCAGAACATTACCCTCTGCAATCCAACAATGGTTCACAGGGGTAGTGCAGAAACAAACAAAAAGCAATTAAGAGTTTGAATGATAGTAGAAGGATGTTGCACTTACTTTAGCTATTTTCACAAAATGGCTCAGTATTTCTGCCCTTATTTTTAAGGTCTGTGCTGTTAATATTTCTCGTACAACCCAAAAACTGACCTATAAAGTAAACACATATAACTTAATTTATTTACAAAAAATGGACTTTATTAGATGAAATATTTGCAAACTTTCAAGATGCTCCAGGGAGAAAACAGGGTAAGGAAAGAAAAGAATTCTTATCCCATGAATTCTCATCTGTATCACTGCAACTACCCAAAAGTTTTACCACTGGGTATAGGAAGTAGGTAGAGAAGTGAGGCAAAATAACTGAAAGAGCAAGTGAAACACAGAAAAAAAGGAACAGAATTGCTAATATTGTACCATGACACAGTAGCAAAATACATTAGGAACAAATGGCCTAGAGGAAAAACATGAAAATGTGGACAAAACAATTGAAAACAAGAACTGTCATTTAAAAATCTTGGTCCTCATTTGGAAAGATAGTCTTAATTCACAGAAGTAGTTGTATTTATACTGAAAGACAACTGCCAAACAGTACCTGTCCATGAGAGTAATCAAATTATTTACCTGGTTAAACCTCCTAGTAAAGGCAACAACATTTGGAGCGAGGATATGTTTTTCTTTCTTATTCCATCCACAGCTGGCTAGTTCCTAGGAAACACATTCAAAAATCGCCTTAAAAACCAGAAATGAGTCCTCCTTAACACCAGTTCTAAATCATTCTTCTTTTCTTAGAACCACAAATTCAGTTTCAATCAAAATGTTGTTCAACTTTGCAAATATGTACTACTAACTTTTGACGCCTTTACAGGAAAAGGCAGAGTCAGCCAAAGAGCATTCTGCCTCTGAAAAGCACTTTGTGCATGATGATGAACAGAACATACACTAGAGATCTGGAGGTCTGCATGTGCCTGTGTGAGCATCAGGAAAAGCACTTCCAGTTCCAAACATATTTTGGATCCCAGTCTCCAGCACTTAAACCTTTTGCAGATAAAAATGCCAATTTGCATCTGACAAGACACATGATCAGTCCTTGTCTGGTCTTATGAGACTGGAAATCATATGTTTATGTAGAAAAAGAATCTCAGACACTCTACTAGGGACAGCAAAATCTACCTTTGTCAGAGAAGTCAAAGAAGTCAGTAACCTAAGGATATTAAGCAGTTGCCAGAGGGCTAGTGAGCAACAATGGAAAATCCTCTGCATGGCAAAATCATTTGACAAGGCTTAAAATTTGGACTGGATATGACGGTTGATAAATGATCCCACATACCCCTCCTGAATTTTTTTTTTAATACTGCTAAAATATATTGTGTTCTAGAAGCACACTTCATCTCTTTTTTTGTATGGAAGAATGCTGGCAGTTTCCTCAATGCACGTAGTCACAAGAAACTTTCCCATCAAGTGTGCAAGAAAACCCTGAAATTTGTGTAGATTGCAAACTTCAGGACTTGGAAAAAGTTCTAAATAAAGTTACATAGAAATCTAGAATGTAAGGGTAGTTACTTCTGCTGAAGAACAAAGAATTGTTAACAGGACATCCTCTTATTGAACTTTGCATAGTAATATGCAGATGCATTTTTTAGTAATAGCTGTCAAAAAGCAGGGTAAAACCCCAGAAAGCGCCAGGTTTAAAGGATGTTCGTGTGTTTGAAATAAGACTTGGCAATCAAACTCTAAAATCTTAAGTATTTCCATCCATGCATAAGCTCATGTTAAAAGATTAAAACTGTAAGTTTCAACCAGAAAATGTTAACCTTCTTAGTCTAATAACTTACCTAATAACAAAATAGAGGTTGATGACAAATACACAGACTATTTCTTGCTTTAAAACCTAGTCCTACAGTGAGCAGAATTTCAGGACAGAAGCAGTCGTTTATTTTTGGCAAACAAATAATACTGGTAATTCCAATAAAATGAAAGTCAGAAAGCACAATTAAAAAACTAATGGTTTATGGCAACTGCTACTTATTCACAGACCTGAATTCTAGAAGAAGCTGAAAGAACATTAGTTTTTTTCTGATAACTCCTCACTAAGTTACATCCATCTGCCAGAGTAGCATTTCAGGAAATTTCATTGCCAAAAGTCAAAACAAAGCAATGACAAAGGAAAAGAAGAACAGCAAATTGGTATTTTGTTTTGCTGTAAAATTATATGGAAAGATGTTTCATAGCAACTAAAGCAAATGCAAAACTCACTTTAAAATGAGTATCTATAGTTTTGTATTTTATTTTTTTGTTCATTCATCTCCTCGGGGTATGACATTGGCTTTGCTTTTGGTAGAGGTAGTTAAAACAAAAAAAAAAATCTGTTTTGTTTTAACTGATATTTTTCTTCACGAAATTTCTTCATGAAAAATTATCTATGTATCAGTTTGTAAATATTGGTAGTTTTGTGTTAGCAGATTTTTCTGTGGGTATTGATGGTTTCTTATTGCATTGTTCATTTGCCGTTTTTTTCTCTGCAGGAAAGAAAAGTCTCCCCAGCTGCCTGGAGAACACATGTAATTTCAGAAGCATGCAAGTGTTTTCAGCAACAAAACTGTCTTGGTGTTTTTTCAGGGGGAGGGACAAAAAAAAATAAAAAAAAAATTTCTCTGACAGGAAGCACAGACACCAGATAGACAAATTTTTATTTTCTTTCCTATACTTTCTCAAAATAGAGGGCTGGTAATCTCTCTGAATGACTCTAAATATAGTACAACTTGTTTTATTGGTGAGAAAATTGGATGGATTGAGCTTCTACTAAGAGCCTTCTAGACTTGACTGCCCCTACTGATGTTGTCAGAAATTCAGTTCCACTGACAGAAGAGAGGAGTGGAGTTGCCCTTTATATATTCATGATATTCCACTTAAGGAAGACAACAAGCTATAATGGATCTAAGGACATGTTCTTATATTGAAGCACCTGAAGGATGAATCATTTGATTCTTGTACCTTCTGCAGTAAATAAATTTATTTAATCAAAATACTGATGACATTTTTATGCAAATTTATCAAATTCTGATAACTACCTTTATTCATTTCTGAAGTTCTCATTTCTAATTTTCAAATGTCTTTGTTAACTTTCATTGCTTTTTCTCAACAGGCCTCAAGTTTCTTTCTTAAAACATTAAAAACTTAAAGGACACTAACACATTAACTTTTAAGGGCTTAGGCTGATTTACTTCCTCAGAATTGAATCTTAAATATGACTGTACAAATTAAAAAGCTTACCAAGCGGCTGATGCAGCCTAAAATACAGGTTATGGCCAGAGGCATGAGTCAAATTCTGAAATCAGATGTGCATTGAAAAACAGCACCAGAAGGGAGAGTAAAGAATTTTTACGTTTGAGAAATTTATCCTGAAGAAACACTCAACCCAAAGCAGGACAGGAAGACTTCCAGAAAAGCACAGTCATCTCCTTTGGCAACAGACAACAAATCAAAGTAACTCAGGCCGGGGTACACATACACATTCACAGTGCTAACAAACAATAAGCCTAGAAGAATATTAGTGCAGTGCAAGAAGGTGAGCATTTTTGAATAAAAAAGCATTATTTAAATGGTTACATTTTCTCAGGCACTGAATTCCGAAGATGTAAGCAGACAGTTTAAGAAAACCTACCTCAGGCTGTATAGCTTTAAATACTGGCATATCCATCAACGTTATCTGACTCTGAAATATCAAAGACAGAATTTGAAATCATGTAATATGAAGAGCTAACAATGACATATTTCCATCTGCCCTCCAGTAACTACAAACTATCCGCATGTTCCTCACAGACCAGAACTGACCAGCCTGAGTTTGGCCCCCTTGCTTCAGGCTGATACACAAGCAGAAACACCCCATATTGAGAAGGCATCACATTACTCTCTGGTTGTCCCCAGGTGAAGAATTTCAGTACCTGTGCCAGTCAAGGGGACAAACCTGTGCTTTAGAGTCTCCCTCTTATGTAATAAAATAAAGAGTCTGGACACTAACGGCAGGAAGAATTATCTGCCTTTCACACAGTGAGCAGCATACATTTGACATTTACTGGGTTGAAAGGCAATAAATTATTATGTGTTAATTAGTTATGACTGGAACATGCTTTAAGGGGGTCATACAGAGATTTTCAGTCCCACAGACACACAGTTAAATTTTTGGTTTCTCTGCAGGTTGGTGGGGTCTTTGTTTTGCTCGTGGCTACAGGTGGCAAATGGGACCAGAGAGAAAAAAGCAGCTTACAGAAGTTTGGAATTGAGAGTTAAAAAACATGTTACAATGATATAAGGGGGTGTGGCTACATACAGGTATGTTTTTGAAGTGTAGCATTAAATCAAGAGCCTCATCAACAAGCTTTCATCTCAAATCAACAGCAGTTGGAATAGAAAACTATTTGTTTTCTATTTTGAGTTTGAAGTTACAAGCAACCTTACCATGACTTGATCATTTTATAGATACATTTCCAGGTTAACCACAAATGTAGGACTACACTCTATGTTCTGGGCTGTCTTTGGACTTAATATTCATATTGTGATGAAATCAGACATATCTGTTTTCACATGATTTTACGGTCCTGCCTAAATTGTGGCTCTATTAATTTCTGAAGGTGGTCCTTGGCCACGAATCATCTGAACTTGAACAAATAGGAATGATTTTTAACTGAGTTGATGCGGATTTGCCATCCAAGTATTTTTATAATTTTACCTAACAACAGCTCTCATCTGTGTACTGTGTATTAGTGTTAAAAAAGACCCACAAGAATCTGTTGCAAAGTGACAAACTTATAGGAATAAGGTGGGCCTATCTCCAAGACTTTTTTGGTGAACAGGTATTATACGAACTTTTGCCAAATAACAAAACATCATTTTGACCCTTAGAATGTTAATGAAAACATTCAACCAGGTGCAGCAGCTTTTATCCTCACTCCTTCCTGCTCTCCAGCAAGTTAACATGCAAATTAAAAACAAGGGGCAAAGACAAGAATTGCACTGAATGTTTGCCAAAACTGCAGTTCTCTTTTCAGTTTAGCACTGAAAAACTGGTATTACAGAATGCCAATTGTTTCTTCTCTACAAGCTTCTTCCCTGCTTTTAAGAAACTGATTTTTCTGAGAAACTAATGTTTCAGCAGAAAACATGAGTATTTGTGGTTTCAATTAAAAAAAAATGAATCAGACTGTATTAAGTGGGTGTGGTGGTATTAGGTCAAAGGTTGGACTTGATGATCTTGCAGGTCTTTTCCAACATTTAGGATTCTATGATTCTATGAGTAACATCTTTAAACCTATGCTAGGATTTTCTAAAACACTAGTAAAAATTCAAATGGCTTCACACAGAAAACAAAATATGCTGTGTCAGGTCAGTGCCAAGTGATTAAATCCCAAGACAAGTTTATTTTGTTAAAGTTGATATAATCAGAAATTTGTTTTCAAGAACACTGGAAGTTCATTTAAAAATATTTTTTTAAGCAAAAAGGTTTTACAGATTTTTTTTTGTACCCTGCAAGCCCTGAATGTTATACAAGCTTAAATGCAAAAATAACATTTCTACTTACAGCAAACTCCTCAGGAGTTACTTTTAACACATCAAATACAACTGCATCGTAGCTTTTATTGGCATAATCTGAGCTTCGCCCTTCCAGAGAATCTGAGCTGCTACTACCCTACAAAGAAAAAATAGTAGGCTTATCTGCAGAATGATGAATTGCATCTCAAATTCAGAAAATAAATATGTGTAAAAATACTAAGTAATGACAACAAAATGTACGCACTTCAAAAAGTTTCAGACACCAAATTATAAAATTTAGTTTAGCGCTGTTCACAAATATTTCTTTCTTCTGTAGACTTTAGTGACATACAATTTTAGCTCTATAAAATTTCAAGCTTTAGCAAACCACTTTTAAAATCACAAACTAAATAAAAGAGCTTAATATTTAAATTAAATATGCAAGGTAAAGAGTGGGTAGATCCAAGTCAAGCTGCTCTATCCACAACATTATAAACAATGGAAAAATTGACACATCCTGAAATTTAATTGGGAAACTACTGATTAGGAAGCCTGACATTTGTGCTGATCAAACCCAAGAAGAGAATTAAAAGGGGCATTAGTAGAAAGGCAGACAGGTATGCTGTATCATGCAAGTGCAAAGTCAGCATTCAGAAAGAGAAGCACTGCCTCAGTATCTACAGATATGTGGTTAAAGGATCAAGATTAATACAGTCTTGTTAGACTTCCAAAGATTTTTCACATGGTTCATCACTCCAAAGCCATTAAGCCCTAGCTATTAAGCACAGACTGTCCTTGCAATGATAAATAATTAGTTACAAGACAGTTGTTACAAGAACTAGAAATATGTTAATCAGCAGAGAATTATGCACAGATAAGTAATGTTTATTATATATTCAACAACCTGGAAAACAGTGTAGACTTGTTGCAGACTATGGATTTTCATTTTATTTATTTAATGTGGCAAAAAAAACCCCAACACTGGCAGCGAAAAACTGAAAAAGGTCTTCACAAGATTTGACTAAATTTGGAAAAGGAAAAAATATATAATGCATTATGAATATGCTCCTTTATAAATCCATGGTGCACCCAACTCTGGAATACATATGCAGTGTAAGTCTCCATCTTAAAGCTGGAAAAAAGTACCATCAATCCCACATTTAAAATGTGTGCTTTACTGGGCAAGCTTTACTGTAGCTGATTTATAATATTTCATCACAATATTAGATCAAAGTAGAAAAACTAAAAAAGCTCAGGATGGGGCAGTAATCCCCAAGCAGTGCTCCCTTGGCTCTCATGGAGCTGTGCACTGCAGCTCAACACAGAATGGGGCAGTTTCTGGAAGCAGCACAAAAAAGCTGCATGGTCTGCAAAGAATACAAAAGGTTAACGTGAACAAAATCTTAGAGGACTTTCTTACTAGCAGACTAGTAAATTGCAAAAAAAAAAAAGAAAAGAAGAAAAAATGCAATTGGATATTTCTGACTGGCTCAATTTTGATGGTACATTACATTGCTCTTACCTAAAAAATAATAAATGGCTGCTCTAAGTTACAGAATAACAGGTCAAAAATGCTATTTAAAACTAATCAAAATGAGTAATCATCATCAACGACAAAAAAAAAAGGTGTCTGTGAACACTAAGAACCATGGAGTGTTCTAAAATTACTCTGCTGTCATGCCAATCCTTTTCCTTATGAATGGTGTGGCATTTGACTAGTAGTGGAAAGGGCTTCTGTGAAAGCTGAAAAAAGCCAAAATTTCCATTTTGATATAGGAGCTAATCAAATCCAAGAAACTGTACCTCTGGAGTGGCAGAGGTGACCATCACATTGGCCATGAAATCATTCCTTTTATACATGCTCTCCCCAAGATGCAGGAAGTTTCAGCTCAGCCAGCACTGGTTGAAAACAGAAATTCCTGCAAAGCAAATGTATTTGGGGAAATAAATGAAATTTATAAAAACACCACACCACACACACACGAAAAACCCCGTCCATATAAGAGGTTTCATTTCACTTTCTCAGAGCAAAGAACTTACAAAACAAGATTATCTCAGAAGACAGATTCTCTTTTCTTTTACAGGTACCAAACTGTAAAGGAGTACAATCAAATATCGCTAAAGCCATGCCAAGTCCTTATCCCTACTTCCAATCAACTCAAGCATTACAGGGAAAATGGAGTATTATTTGTCATTTACGTTGAATTAGATTATATATGAAGTCCCTGCCAGGCAGTATGCATCCAGAAACTGCTGGCTACCAAGAACTGCTTACACAACTATCAAGTCAGATCAAGCTCTGGTTCTCTTTAAACTGAGCAAACAAACAGCAGGGTGGTTTCATCACTCCCCACAGCACACACAGATGAGTTCCATGGCCACCACTGCCATTGACTGCTGCACATGGACTCTGTCAGCAAAATCTGTAGTTGCTCAAGTACACAACTAGGGATACTGCCGCATCTCCCTCTGCATCCTTGCTCCTTCCCACAACACTGACTACACCAACAGGAAAATGCTGGAAATGTAAACAGCTGAGAATAAAAATAACCTCTTATTTTACTCTCTTTAGAAAGATGAGGTCTTCGCTTCTCATCCCTACAAAGACAAAAAGCAATTCTCCCCACTGTCTCACATGAAACAAGGCAGTAATTGTGCTTCAAATAATGCCAAAATCTCCTGTTAGACAAGTCAAGAAGGAACTTTGTGTCCTGATAAAATTAACTCATATTTTGAACACTAACAGACCGCAAAGTATTTCTAGGTCTGGAGTTGCTCCTTTTAATAGTCCTTAGAGATACTGAAGTGGAAACTAATTTTGTAGACATAATTTCTTTAGTATGTGGCATTTACATCAGGGCCACAAAAATATACTTGTGTCCTCCTTCCCTGCCTTTTTGACTAGGCCTTCCAGTGTGTGGGGGCTACAAAATGCTCTGAAAAGGCAAAGAAAAATCCCATATGTGAACTTGCATACTGCCTAAATTCAGTTTTACTCCAAATTTTAATGTTCATTATATCCAAATGAGACAGAAGTGCTCTAGTATCTGTACTTTTGCCTTTCAACATTCAGCACATACATAAAGCTTGCAAGGCTTTCATTCTAGAAAGCATCAAAATGGATTTTCCCCCCAAATGTCTCAAATATAACACAAGCATTAAAAATGCACTGCTTTTTCCTATGTGCAGAGGTTTCTCCAAGATCTACATCTATGAAAAAAATACTTCTCTACACACCCATTTTTTTTTGCTGCCTTGAGGAAAGTCAGAGAGAGCAATTATCCTTTTAATCAAATCCATCTGGTCATTTGAAGTATTTCCACACCTGCTATCACAGAAAGTATTACTCTGCACACAGAGTAACACAGGAGCTAACACTAAGCCAACGGTAATAAGAGGCTGTCAGACAACATAGAGAAAGATATTAAAAACAATGCTCTCCCATAGTTGCAATATTTCCCTCCAACAAGATTTTAAAAATTTCTGAAATTCTGAAAATTATCAAAGGTCCAATATGTTGGCAATAAAAGGTAAAAAGTTACTAAAATGATATATAACTTCTTTTCATAGCTTTTAATTCTTACAATTTCTTTCAACTTGCTCAGGTCAATAATTAAAATTATGCATTACACAAACAGTGCTAAAAATCAAAACAAAGAAAACACCTTATCTGTTTGCACAGAGGGTTCACACGCACATTGCAGTAGATCTCATTAACAGTCTGCCAGAAACAAAGTGGATAAATCAGGATGCAAACATACATACCACCAGAGGTTGTCTGTTCTTTGCCAACTTAACAAACCCATTTAGATATGTAGCGCTCTCTGAAGCAAAACTGACGATGGTGCAAGAACAACTAAACTGGAAAAAAATAAAAACACCATCAAAACCAAGCACAGAAGTAATCCCTATAGCCATTATTTTACCACCATTTGTCATATTTTGTTATTTATGCCACAGAAGTGACATTCTCTAAAAGCAAAAATGCAAATTTCACATTGCTGTTAGTAATATGCATGTAATGCAATTCAAGTGCCCCTAAGTTCATTCTCAGTACTAGTTACCCAATTCACAAGAAAGTCACTGAGACTCTTAAGCACAGATACCACCTCTGGCCAATGAAGTCTCTATGGCCTAATTTCTGAATGCTAATGGAGCAATCTGGGGAAGTTACTGACTGTTCACACTCCTCTCAGCAAATACAAGATGAACCACGTCAGCAACCACTGATGATGGTTGTTCTTACTGATTTTCTTGTTGGAGGAAACAATACTGAGCTAGACAGCCTTCTGATCAGCCCTAGCTCAGCCCTTCTGGGCTCTACAAGTTAACTGGCTTAGCTGATTTCATACCCCATTTACTTACTATTTTCATTAGTTGGTTACGGTTCTCCTAACACCACTCAGTCATGAATTGAGAGCTGCAGCATCCCTTTAGAAAAAAATACTTCAGTATTCTACCAAAATATAATTGTTCTTTCTTAAGTTTAAATTAGTTGGACAATTGGTTCAGCGAACATAATTAAAGAGCACTGGGTCCCTGCCTGGGCACTGATAAAACTGGTTGGAACCAACGAAAGCTACCAGTTGGGTTTGCTTTTTATTTTTTTTAATAAATTTAGAGTAGAATACAGTTCAATTTGGAAGGGATGGACAATGATCATCCAGTCTTACTGCATGACTACTTCAGGGATGACCAAAAGCATGTTATTAAGGGCATCACTAAAGGCTCTTAAACACTGACAGGTGTGGAGAACCAACCACCTCTCTGGGATGCCTGTTCCAGGGTGTGGCCACTCTCTCAAGTAAAGAAATGCTTACTGATATTCAGTCTGAACCTCCCCTAGAGCAACTTTGAACCATTCCCTTATGTTCTGTCCCTGGATCCCAGGCAGAAGAGATCAGCACCTCCCTCTCCACATCCCCTCTCAGGAAGCTTAAGAGAGCAATGAGGTTGCCACTCAATCTCCTTTTCTCCAAACTAGACAATCACAAAGCCCTCTGCTGCTCCTCAGAGGATATGTCTTCCAGAATTTGTTACTGGGTATCAGAAAGGTTAGCTGTCATCCATCAAGATGAGGAAATGAAGAATACCAAAAGCATCAACCTTCTGCAAGACCAACAATGTACTACTGCACTTCATTGGCAATGCCTAGCCTAAGGATACATTTCAACAGACCATATAGAGCTCATATTCAGTTCTGAATTGTTTTTTCATCATTGCATTCATTTTCCTCTTTCTTCACTCCTAAACTATTCCTCCAGATGTTCACCATTATAACCTTTCTTTCCTTGATGAACGACAAACAAAGTCATACTCAGATGCTGTGGGTGCAGAGTACAAATGGCAACATGCTAGCACAGCTAACATACTGAAAGAGGAAAAGGACTCTATTATGAAAACAGAATCGAACAATAACAGGGTTATATTTCTGCCTCTGTGCTTGCAATCAGCTGCTGATGTGAAACTTGTATCACCAGCTACACCATGTCCAGCTTCTGCCCAGGGGCTCTTGGGGGCAGGCTGAGGGGTGGGGAAAAGTCCAATCTTTTTGTTTTATTGGTAATAAAGACCAAAAGGCAATTAGCATCACAGTATCTAAAACCACACACTGCTTGTTCTCCGTATCTAGATATTACATACCATTCCCCCCCCACACACAGTTTCTTTTGTTTAGTATCATCATTTTAATGTTAAGACCAGAAAAAAAGTAAATTCAAAAGGATTTCAAAATCCTTCTGAGCCAGCTGTTTGTCACTGCAGTGACAGAGCAAGCCATCCTGAAAGGATTTCAAGAGGAGAATTTCTTTACATCTTTCCAAGAAGCAGTTGCTGAGTGTTACATGGGTACTTGCTAACCCAGAGAAATGTTAACGCACAAACCTCAGAAGCAGTGAGCAACACTAGTACAAGACCATTTTATTCCTGACAGCATACCCTCCCCGAGGTATATAACAGCACATATCTTCACTTATGCCCCATCCACTATCACCTCTCAACCCCCATTTCTCATCCCCTCATATGTAATTTCTACAAAGTGGAGAGGAAAAGACTGCATCTCCCAGAGTAACGGCAGGAACCATCCTTCAGAAACTTCCTTCAGAAAACAGAAACCTTCTGTCTGCTATCAGAGCCCTTTCACCACATAGGCTTCATGCACAAACACAGATCTGAGACTGGACAGTGGAGCTGTGTAAACCCTCATAACACTTTACAGAAAAAAGCTCTTTTAATTTCTAAAATAATCAACCTTTATGACCATGCAAACAGAGTTATCATATGTTAACTAGAAATGACTCCATGTCAATGTAACATGAACACAAAGAGGAGAAAAGCACTTCTGCATGTCAAAGGGAACAAAGTGAAAAATATTTCTAGGTTAACAACAGTAACTACAAAAGCAATACATCCCCTCAACAAAACCCCAAATAATACATAATAAACCCCCCAAGTGAAGAACCCAGTACCATCTTGATCCATATCAAGACAAGAGCTGCAGCACTCTCTCCAGCCAAGTTCTCCGTCAGCAGTCACCACCCTTCTTAAGTCTGCAAACTTGCATAGGTTAGAAGGCCAAGATATATGTTTAGGGAAGTTATACCTTAAGGGAATCTCCATGAAACAGTTACAGAAAAATATCTTAAGTTCTCTATCAGAAGAGAACTGACAGACAGTAATCTCTGCAATCTGGTATCAAATATAAGTGAAAATATAAAAATACCTATAACTTCAAATACAGTTGCATACTTACAGTGGAATAAGGCAGATGTGCGCTCAACCCATTTTGGTGCACACCTCCATTAGTCCTTTGTTAGGTCTAGCTCTGGCGATTCAGCAGGTTTATCTCTTGTTTAAAAGCATGACATTTCTGTAAATAAGACGAAACAGGATTACAGTGACATTTGCTTTACAACTCAGTTCTTCCTTAACTGGGCACTGTTCACCTAATACATGCACTCTGGTATTTTTATTTTTACCTCTCCTTCTCAACTTTCACGGCTAGTTCCCCATTCTAGTTTCACTGGTATGTGACAAACTCCCAAAAACAAGAAAAGAATACATCACAGAGGGAAGAGTAACATACTATGAATTTCATAAATATACTCCAAATATGTATCTGTAACTCTCCCTCATCTGGTCAATCAACACAAGGTCCAAGCCAATATGGGCTGCATATTGGTTCTACTCACTTCTTTCAAGGTGCTTTATGAATGGTAAATGCTACTCATTCTCACACCATTTTCCTCAAGGCTTAACTAAACAAAGCAGAATGAACACAAACCCAAACACAGTAGTTTTTCTATTTTTGTATCAGCAAATAATGTTATAGCTCTTCCATCAAACACGATTAACAACAAATCTGAGAAAAATATTGTTTCGGTAACTTATTTTGCTAATGTTTAGGCATATTAGGCGTAGCTTTTTTCCTCTTTTGCCTTATACCAACTTTTGTAATATCTGATGTTTAATAAAATTATACATCAAATGAGAAGAAAATAATCTCAAAGACAGCTACTTTCATATAGAAATTGACATGAAAATCCCATTAAAGCCTATGTTGCTTTGATAAAGCTAAAAATCACTGCAGATCACATGGTATTACTACTGCCTCTACCACAGTCTCTATTTTCCTTCTATTGTTAGGGAACCTCCACATCGAAAAAGTATATCTTCTAGACTTTAAATAGCTTATTTTGATGCCAATAGGAATTGCAGGTATCTTTTGCTGGAAGAGCAGTATTCTCTTAACACAACCAAAACACATCCACTAGGTACTCCCTGCATGAGCAAATGTTCATTAAAGAATTCATAAAAGAATGAAAGTGACAAGTTAAAAATGGGTTAGCATCCATTTCAGTATTTCAACCAAAATGACTGACATAATGCATGTTGTCCATCCCGCATGGTGTGGCATTTCAGTAAAGGACAAAGCCCGTAATTAATGCCCAGCTCAACCTTGAGATGTCAACCCTTTACTAAAGTAAGGCACATAAACAGAAATATGAATAAAATAACTTGGTTTAAAAAGTTTTGTAATATATTTCTTCAAACTGGTGCTACACCATTCCAGACGGGCAACATACAAAAAACAAACAAGTGTGTGAAGTTCTATCCTTTACAGTCTTCCTGTCCTACTCACACATGAAAAATAACTATTAGGCACGGTCAACATGAGAAAAAAAATATAACTTTAAAAGCATCTGTTGGACATAAAAGGCTAGAGATTTCTACATTCATATATAAGGCCTCTGAGGCAAAAAATACCTGTCCACATTTTAGAGACACCAACACAGATTTAATTTTTTTCAATAATCGGTAAGACAAGAGACTACATATGTACTATTTTGTTGGGTTAAGAACAACAGGCTGCACACAAAGGGCCTGATGCACTTCCACAACCGAGAATTTCAGCAACGGTTCCTTCTCCACTACCTGCCAAAGCCCCAGAATAACTGAAGCCTCCTGGAGCCAGACCAAAAACTGCCTGATCTGAAACTCAGCCAACCAAGGCTCTCAACAGGACCTGCACAGTATCATCCACATGTTATACAAATAGTTTTCAAATTTATTCCTAAAGACCGCTGGAGGTGGCCAACCCCAAGCGGTTTCCATCTGCTCCCCCCACACCCGTACCAAAGCTATTTCCGCTGTCCGCCGGCCTCGCACCGCGAAGCACCAGCCCCACGAGCCCGCACGGAGCCCCCCGCCGGCGGACAGGGCCGCACCGGAGCGTCATCGCCCGGCGGGTGGGGGTCCAGGGCCCTGCCGAGAAGGGCCGCGGAACACGGCGAACGACCGCGGCGTGGGAGGCGCCGCCTGACCCCGCCAGAGCCCAGCGCTCTCCGCCCGCGCACCTGCCGCGCCCCGCAGGAGGCGGCCCGGGCCCGGCACGGCGGGCGGCGATAGGGCCGCGCCTCGCGCCGCCCCTCGGGGGCCCGGCAGCCGCCGGCCCCCTGCAAGAGGCGCCCCCGAAGGGTCGGCGCCCGGCCCGGTCCGACGCCACCGAGCTGCGCCCGCAGCACACGCCCGAAGCGGGGACGGCGGGGGACGGCGGCGGGACTGCGGCGGGCGGACGGGCGAGGGGCTGCGGCGGCCGGTCCCACCTGTCCTGCCGGGCACGCGGGGCTCGTCTGCGTCTCACCTGCTCGGGGCCAGCAGCCCCCAGCGTCGCCCACGAGCCCTCTCGACGTGGGGACGGCACCGGGGCGGGCGGGCGTGCAGGGGAGGTGCCCTCAGAGCCGCACCCGCCGGTCTGGCCCTCACCGGTGCCGCTCCCGCCGCCGCCGAGGACGAGGCCCTGCCCGGCGGAGACCGCGGGGCGGAGCTGGGGCGCGCGGACTGACGCGCGCGCCAGCCAACCGCCGCCCCGCGCGGGAGCGCGCGCCAATGGGCGCGGGCGGGGCGGGAGCGCGCGAGCGCAGGTGTCGCTGCGCCGGCCTTGGCCACACCCGCCCCGTCCGAGCTCTTGGCGCCCCCTGGCGGTCCCGGCTGCGGTTCTCCGGGCTCGCGGGGCCGGGGAAGGGCAGGGGGAGCCGGGCAGGGGGAGCCGGGCAGGGGGAGCCGGGCAGGGGGAGCGGGGCAGGGGGAGCGGGGCCGGCTCTCGGGAACCCGCCCAGCCCGGCCGTCCCGCAGACCACCGCGGCCACGCTCCCTCCCGCCCGCGGTCCAGCCCCGAGGGCAGGGTCACAGAAGTGCCGTCCGTCCGCTTCCCTCGCGGCAGCACCGGCTGTGCCTTGCCCTTCCCATCGAAGAACCGCTGGGAACCCCCACACCGAACCCGGCCCGGGGTCAGGTCCGGGCAACGGATGCTCCAGGCCCCGGCAGTGACCTGTGTGTTCTTCCAAGGCCATTAAACAGGGCTTTGTGGGCCTCTTGAAGATACTTTATTGATACTTGACGATACGAGGCGAAAGAAAGGTGCGCCTTTCGCTGATTGACAGCTCCACTAAAAGCCCCGTTCAGAGTACAGTGTACTCTTGGCTCTGTGCACTGGTTCTACGTGCAGGGCTGAATCCAGCCCCTGACACCGGGCACCAGATTTGCACGTTAGAGAACAAAAGCCGACAGTACCTGGAGGAAGCTCCGAGATACTCCACGATGCCCAAACTACATTGAGAACGCGTCTTTCCAGTCTCCTGGTGGCTAAAGGTTTTCAATCACTATCAAAGTTTAAACATCTTCAGACAGCCCAATTAAACTTGTATGAGCTTGCTTTTCAAAGCAGAAAGATTCAATTTGAGAATAAACTATAAAAATTAACATAGATTTGAGATTTGCTTGTGAGTACTGATACAACTCCAATAACCACATCTCCCCCTCAGAGAGACTGAAGAATTAAAATTAATTTCATGTGAATCACCAATCATTTAACAGACTATTCTTGAGTTTGTCCTATTAGTACTGCCACTACTTTCATACTACACACACTTTCCTCTGAAACTTCCAGCATCAGCTCCCACTAAAGCAAGAGTAAAGTATTATCTGGCAAAATGTTTTCCTGTCTGTATCACTGTGCCAGGACATTAAAACAGCAGTCCTCTGTAAAAAAATATACATTTGTTAGTCATATTTCTACAAGAATTCAGGAAAAAAAGAGTCTGAAGACTAGTTACTTCTTATCTGAATGATTATGAGATTCCAAGTCAGTTTCCAAACTGATACTTAAAGCACTGTAAAATGATGATGTCCCCTGCCCAGACAGGTCTCATGCAGCACAGCAGGACAATCTCTGAAATCCTGGGTATAAATCCTGCTTTGGTGAGAATGGAATCGCTCAGCATCTGCTCCTCTTGAAGTTGTCAAAATAAAGCACCCTCTGGTGGAAAAGGCCACATAGACAAGTAACGTTACTTTAGACAATGTCATTAGCCATATAATTTCCCAAAATTTTAATGAAATGTTTCTGTCTATAGTTCAACTGACTTTTGATTTAATATTAAATTTAAATTTTTCTTAAACTGATGCACAATACAATTGTAATATGCTATTTCATGTCATTCATGAAATGTAGCATCCATGGGATCAGGCTTTATTTTTCCTGCATGGTTATTGCAGAAGGAGAATAAATTCAGTATGTCATGTTCACTGGCTATTCCAGCTTCCCCTAAAGCTGTTTTCAAGAAGTCTGCATTATGAAAAGTTAAACAATATGGCTGCATGTACACAAAGATCAGGTAAACAGAAGTGGCTTTTTTTTAACCTAAACAAACTTTTATTCCTTAGCCTTCTTAAAAAAACTTCTGCACAAAATCTTTGTCTTCTATCTCCTGCTTTGCTAAGAATGGTATTTTATAGCATTTTTTAAACAAGTATCCAATCTCTGAGTCAGTTTTTCCCTTGAAGCTGAATTCAGATGTGCCAGCAAAGATGAGAGAAGTTATTTCAGAGCATTCATAAAATCAGAATAGAATTATTTGGTTGGAAGGGACTTAGAAGTTCATCTCTTTCCACCCCCTGCCATGGGCAGGGACACCTACTATCCCAGGTCGCCCCAAGTCACATCCAAATTGGTCTTGAACACTTCCAGGGATCGGGCAGCCACAACTTCTCCAGGCAACTTGTGCCAGGGCCTCACCGCCCTCAAAGGGAAGAATTTCTTCCCAATATCCCCATCTAACCCTGCTCTCTGAGAGTGGGAAGCCATTCCCCCTTGTTCTGTTCCTCCAGGCCCTTGTCCAAAGTCCCTCTCCATCTCTCTTGGAGACTCTTTAAGTACTGGAAGGAGCTCTAGGGTCTCCCTAGAGCCTTCTCTACTCCAGGCTGAACACCCCCAGCTATCCCAGCCCCTATCCAGAGCAGAGGGGCTCCAGCCCCCTGACCATCTCTGTGGCCTGGATGCAGTGCTCCAGGTGGGGGGGCTCATGAGAATTACTTTAAAGTTCTTTTACTGGATATCTCTGCTGAAATAACCTTTCTACATTATTAGGGAGCAACTCTAAACAAGCAGATAAGTTGAAGTTTAACCACACATACTGTACTATGACACTGTAATTATTGCCATGGATTGCAACTTGAAACAAACTACCCAAGGTCAATGGTGTATCCCTAGACAGAATTAGATAAAGTTGAAATCCCATGCAACAAAAATGCATCATAAGGTTAGCTAGAAAGAAAGGGAGTTAAAAGAAAAACTGAATAATTTCTAAGTGTTAAGTGCAAAGGGTATCAGAATTATTCTATTAGTTGGAGACATTTTTAAAATCTTAAAATAATCTGATACACACCACCATATTCTACCAAATGTAGACACTGACACCACAGATTTGCTCTAGAAGCATTTTAATTTACAAACAGCAATTCCGATTGACTTTATACCATAAAAAAAGCAATTTACAAGCAAGAAACAAATTCATCAGAACAAAATAAAGCAGCACAGAAATATTCATGTCACAAATCTAAAACCAAAGTGAATACAAGAGTAAAATATCATTTGAATAAATATTTTAAAGTTCATGCTATAAAATAATTATTAATGGCAAGTTACTAGATGTTACAGCATCAGCTTAGCTAGCTTCATTTACTTCATGTGGCAATGAAGTGCGAGGTGTGAGGTTCCCGGTTTATATTGCAAGATAATGACACCAAGTCAAGTCATTCAAACTGTTCAATTATTTATCATCAAAAACAACCATACAAATAAAAGTTTTTAAAAAATACAATTTTTCAGTCAGAAACAAATACTGTTAAAATCGTGCAAGAGCTCTATCTCTAAGCAGACCTACAACCAGAGGCTCGCAGTCCGAGTCCAAAGGCTGAATCCCTGTGGGAATGAGAGTCAGCAGTTCTGGATCTGCCGTGGCAGGAGTGAGCTACAGGAGTGAGAGGCAAACCTGCTCAGTCAGAGATACGTGGCTTCACATCCCCTGAAGAAATACAGGAACACATGTCCCAGGCTTACTTGTTTGTTTAGCTTTTTTTTTTTTTAATGTAAACTTGCGTAACTTAAGTTAATGCTGTCACAGGGATATGCAAGTACTATTAAATCTACAATATTAAATACAGCTATTCTGGCACTTGTTAAAATACATTTAAAATGCACAGAGATTATAAACTTTGAACATTTTGAATGACTTTACTAAAATTCCAATTCAATCACTGAGTATTATGAAATTTACAATTCATGAAATAAAGAGATTCATATAAAGAATTTACATAATTCCCCAAATACTTTCAAATATAAAATTTAATAAATAACCCTGACCAGTCAAAAAGCACCATTCAAGGGTAAAATTCCCTTGGAAAATAGATTAGGTGTTGCATATTTGAGTCCCTTTCAATGGTTTCATGTGAAACCTGTTTAGAAAAATGACAATAAAAGAATCATAGTAAACTAATACAAAAATTCAAATAATATATATATTTAAAGGTAAAGCTCATTCAATATTTTCCCAGCCCTTGATTTTATTCCTATTGTTCTTCCCATAATTCAGCCTAAACATATTAAGAGACCTCATTGCTTTGTCTAAAAGTAAACCAAAGGCTTCAGCATAAACCATAAATTTATGCTGGGGAAGACTGCATTAAAACTCTCAATTTAGGCCTACAGTCTACCCTGCTGACAGTGAACTGACAGTATCCTTTATGCTACGGAAAGATTTCACACTAAGAAAGCAGAGCCAATCCTGAGGCCTTAATGACCAAAATGAACTTTTCATATACTGTAAGTATTTACAAAGCTATTTTCTAAATTTATTTACAAGCTTAAAAGAAATAATATGGAAGATACTATGAAAGAAAACTAAAATAACAGTTTAAAACCACAGACATTAGCAAAGGTATAAAATCCTTTATTTTCACAGTTTGTCAAAACAGGTTAAGCATCTAGAAGAAAGGACACTGTCACTGCTTTCACATTTGTCCAGAATTAAAAAGATAGATTAAGAAGAGACTCAATTATGAACCAGCCTATATAATTTCACCATTTATTTTGCTGTCAAATATTTCTTCACATATTTTATTGACTTTTGCATTTATTGTAAATGAAATGTGTAACAGCTCTGTGCTGAGAACTGGACAGACACGAGACATTGTACAGTGTTTCCATGGTTGCTAAAGTATCCCAGCCTCCTGCTCACTGGGCTGGTGACATGAATACATCAGGTCACGCCTCGTGTCTGTGACAGTGTTGATCCTGGCACCCCGTTGAGTGACAAGGCACAATGGAATTGCTGCTGCCAGGGGTGCTGTTGGTGTTCAGCAGAGCCCAGGGGGCTGGGCAGAGCTGGGCTATGGCTTGGGAATCAGGAACGCTGCCCCTGGGGAGGGAACGGGCACAAGCAGGGCAAGCAGGACCTGCATGTTGCTGGATCATGGGCTTGTATAGAAATGGATCATTTCCTGCCCCTTAACAGTCCTCTTACAATGGTTTGAACCTGAACCTGTACAATCAACATGATGGTTTTTTGTTTGCTTTCGTCTGAGACAATTTTGGATAAGTCACTCTTTGGTAAACTCAAACCATTTTAATACATTTACAAATACAAAGAACTAGGTTTAAATAATGTTAAGATTGTGACACAGAGAAATTCAAGAAATATAAAATTTGTACCCATATCCTGCTATTCTCAACTCATTCTTCCAGGGAAAAAGTCACACCAAAGGCACCACAGCACAGGTTCAAGATAAAGGGTTAGGAATAACTGTACATTTCTTGGATTTTGTATGTCTCAAACTTAATTTAACAAAACTCACTTTTTTTTTTTTTTATTTGCTTAAAACAAACACTTAGGGAAAAAACTCTATCAGAAACAGCAACACGTTTTTAGGTGGGTAAACATACAGACTACCTGCCCTAGACACAGACTATCCCTTCCCTTACTGGAAACAAAAGTTCTGTTGTTGCTTCAAGGAGAGAAACATCTCCCCACCCTCCACCTCTTTATTTAGGTAGTTTTGGGACAAAGAACCCAATTTCACTGAAACTGCTCCAATGGAGCAGGTGGAGTTATACTGTAAATCCACGTTTTGTGAAATTAATTCTTATTGCAGACTGTCACAATATTAAGAACTAGTGTATTTAATAAAGCTACTGCACAAATATGCCCCAACTTCACAGGGGCCAGAAAGCTTTACAACATAGCAAACCTACCTTTTTGCTTTCCCATAATTTAGAAAAGCTTTTATTTTCTAAATTTCAGGAGTTAAACAGCATGTTCACAGACGTATTTTCAATAACAGCTAAACAAACATAAGACCCAATAACAGAAAACCTGTATTTTAAAGAATTATGTGATTAACTTAACGATTAATTCTGTTCATCAGGTAGAATTCAGGTAGAATGTTACACAGTAGTGTTTGCCAGTCCATGCTTTTGAGGTCTCTTAAGCTATTGATTTTCTGTGGTATGTTTTTTGGGGTTTGTTGTTTTTTGTTTGCTATTGGCTTTGGGGGTTTTTTAGGGGGTGGTTTGTGTAGGGTGGGGGCTTTTGATTGTTTATTGTTAGGGATTTTTTTTTTTTTTGCTTAACTGTTACTATTATGTTTCACATTTTATATATTATACTGACCTAAATGATGAAGTTAGCACCATATTAAAAACATATATTTGGTGAAACAAAAAGATTTAGAGTATTTTTAAAGTTGTTGGTAGCTCCTTTATGCAGAAAACAACCACTGAAAATAGCAGAGAAGCCATAGCAACTCTGTAATACTCACACATGAAATAACAGACATATTGCTCAATATTCCCATAGAGTATTTGTTTTTTTATACAAAAAAAAGTACAAATTCCAAGTGCTGGCATATCACTTGGAGCTTTAAGTAGGAAGTCAACGTGCACCTGAAAACGGTTCTCTGTGAAGAGACCTATTAAAATACTGCTTGGAAATACTGTGGTTGAAACTACATCTCTCCCTGGTTTTAACCAACCATGAAGAGTGATGAAGTTAAATTTAATTACCTGGTATGGTTCTACAGTACGAAATGAAGGTAGATTCTGAGGCCAGCCAAAACACATTTAAAACCACAATGTTACTTTTAGGTTTGCTAATATTTTTATATATATATATATATATATAGATATATCTATCTCTATATATATAAAAAGGTCAGCACCACAGGTTGTCCAGCTTGCGTTCTAGACAACTAACAAAACCCTCAACAATTTAACCATAATTTAATAGATTTATGGCATTTGGTTTACATATGTAATAAAGCAAAGCTATTAAAACAAGGTAATTCACTTTGCTCACTTTTGCACACAAAGTAATAGTCTAATAAAATGAAAACCAAACAACATTCGTTTAAAACCAAAACCATCCTCCCAAAGTCCAAATTCCTAAACCCTAAGCAGAGAGGAGTCCTAGTTGAAAGAGTGGTATATGGTATCAGCCTTGACATACGCTTACATTCACCTCAACCAGAATAGGAAAAGTGAAAGCATTTTATATATATAAAGCAAATTTATATATATAAACAGACTCACTACCAAAACCAGTTAGTAAGAACAAAGATTTCATTGTGACACAAGAATAATCAAAGCTATGATATTCTCTCTCCCCACTGCTGTGTAACTCATTACCAGCAACAGGATTTCAGAATATAAGGGAACTTACAGCTTTTTGGAGCATCCAGCAGAGCTGCCAATCTTATTCTAATATCTTTCTCCACTGGAGTTTGTGTCTCGCCAGATCAATCAACAGGGACCCTTCAGCAGACTCTTCCTATCTTTTCCCCAGCACAGTCTTTATGTTCTGAGCATCTTCAAAAGTAAAAAACAAACCCCAAACAACTCAGCCTCCTTCAGAAACAAAGAATACTTGTGTAGTCTTCTCCAGAAACCATTTTTAACTGATTTCCAGAAGGTCAGGAAAATTAAAAGGCTGTTACACTTGTACTGAAGATTACTAAAAGAATAAAATATTTAAAAAATACATTAGTAGTGTGCTTGTCTGTGTTGCACTTAGAATGTAGTATTTTAATCAGATGTGTTAGACATTGCATGAATTTCCATACTAGAATCCATGGCTTCAGAAGCTGAAGCATCATTATCTACTTTCTGTTCCACAAACGCTTCTGTTCTGTCTGGAGACTCGACCCTGTTTCTCACTTCTGTTACCCCAGGGTGATTTTTTCGCAAGTGCTGGTTTAGTGTACCCTGGAAAGGAAAGCATTTGCCACAGATCTCACAGCGAAAGGGTTTGTCATCTGTGTGACCACGAATATGATACTCAAGTTGGTCCTTACGGGTGTATTTCTTTCCACAAAACTTGCACACAAAAGGAGTTATTCCCATGTGCAATCGCATGTGTCGATCAAGGCTCCCTTTCTGGTTGAAAGACTTCCCACAGTAAATACAAATTAGCCTTTCATTGTATGGATACCAGTGACCTCTTGCATTTCTTTCCCGTGGACTATTTTCATATCCTGGATTACTCACCATGGATTCACTGTCAGCCCCTTGCACCAAGCCCTGGACATCACTATGCAAGTGACCTGCAGGTACTCGTTTTTGGCGTGCACGACCCCCTCTGAAACAGCTCAGCATTGACCTGGAAGGACTAGTATTGCTCAGGCTCCCAAAGGTTTCTGACACACCTGTAGCCTGGGATGAGGCATGGGTAAATGAATAAACATGTTGTAAGACAGACCCATAGGAACCAACATTTACTGCCACCACCTGCTCTCCGTCCACCATTTCAGTGTGATATCCATCATCCCCAAGGGAAGAGCTGTCAGAGCAGCTTGGCCTGTCAGACTTCTCCATTTTAACTTTCACCTCTGCAATCTGACTTTCCCTTACTATCAGGTCTCCTTGCTCATGATCACCTTCAATCTGAATCTCATATTCAGAGATACTCCCACTGCTCCCTCGGTCTGAATGTCCTTCTTCTTGCAGACGACTCCGTAGAGTTTTGCCTGGAGTAGTTTCCATCCGCAGATCGCTGCCTGCTGTTGGCTGTCGCACCTGAGAGCAATAGGGAGGAGAGATCTCAATAGGGTTGGCAAAGTAGCTGCTGTCTTTAACGCCATTGCGATTCTCTGAATTTTCTTCAGCACCAACAGTGACAGAATCAACATCACCAACAGTGATCTTTGAATGGATACTCTCCAGGATCTGCGTGCACTTGTCAATGACGCACTGCATCTGCAGGAAGCTGGCTGCGGTCAGAAAGCTGACAACGTCCTTCAGCTGCAAAGACATCCTTCCAGTGTAACAGAAAGAAAGCAACTGTTCAAAAACATTGGGATTTTTAATTACTGATATGGATAAGCCACTCATGGTGCTCAATGCTGAATGATCACGGAAATATGGAGAGCTGGCAGCTAACACAGCCTTGTGAGCACGGAATGGTTGCCCCTGGATGTGCACAATTATGTCACAGAGCTTCCCTTGCAAGCGGAGTTCGTTTAGCTGGCTCAGAACAGTGTTGCTGTACTCGGGCACATCAAACTGAATGAAACTGCTGCTGTCCATTTCTACTGATGTAAAGAGTAATCTAAAAGAAAAATACAAAGATTTACAACTGAGAATGAATATGGATTTTTCCATTTAAAAAATGCTTGCAAATGTTTAAGTTAAATCACCTCACTGATCTGTTAAAGGTGCATTACAACAAAATATTAAGCATAGGTACTTGATATAATAAAGAAAGTAGAGTCCTAATCTATGCATTTCTTGCATTTCTATAATTTGAATTATCCCTCTGTGACATTCACAATTGAATTGCTCAGAATACATGACAGGCTCCCTGAGACAGTCTGTGTCCTCAAAGAAACTTTACAATTCCACTCCCTGGCAAGAACTGCAGAACAATACCTCCACCCTTCCAAAAGAATACCAATTTTATAGCCATTAAGCAAGGTTAACACTTCAGAACCCTGAGTAGGTGTACAAGCCAGATACTACAGTGCTACTTGCAAGGAATTGCATTGTTAAATTGCCCAAGAATTATTGTTGGAAGGTACTTCATGAAGTTTGAAAAACCTGCCAAAGAAACGCCGCAGGCACGCGCATGTGCATTTGAAAGAAAAGTGTTTGAGCCACCCATGGACTTTCAATTTTTTAAAAAATTTTCTTTTGTGATTTAATTTTTTTTTTAATAAACTTTGAAGCTCATCCCATGTAACAGTGATTTCCTATCTAGAATGATTTAACATTTATATTCTAACCCAAATTAAAAGCCATGGGTACTCAAACACCAGGAAAGGACATTCCAAGAGGCTTTAAAGAAATGTACAGAAGTCCAAACAAGAGCTAAAGAAAAGCACTTTTCACAGAGTACTACTGTAGAAAGCACACACACTTGTCACCCTGAGAGTGTCTCTCCGTAGCATCACCTTACATTTCCAAGACTGGGCACTAATCAAGTGCTCAAGAATCTTCAGACTTTTATTGCTATTCTTGTTCTTATTAATGCAGAAGTATAAACACACAATATTGCCACCATACCTGCTTTTCCAATTGAACAAACAGATCTCAACATCATCCATTGACTTCGGATGCAGGAAGCATGTCCAATGTACCACAATATACTAGTGGATTTTTTTTTTTCTATTATGCTACATGCTGTAATGGGACATATGAACAATTTAAATCAAATTATGAAAATTCAGGTATTCTAAAAACAAAATCAACAGGTAGAAATACGACAAAAAGCCTGAAAGGAAGAAGTGGAGCTCTGCCAGCTGACTTTCACTTAAAACTAACATTCATAATCTTCACAAATGGAATTTCTTTTCAGCAGACACAAAAGAGCCAGCTTCCTGACTGGACAGTATCTCCAGATAATGAATACCTATTTAGAAAACTGGAAAAAACTCTCACAGAGAATTCAAAATGAAGTTATCAGAATTGCTAAACATGGTGAAGAAACAAAAAATTAATGCTCAGTCAGAAGTCCCGTTCAGTACTTTCCATAATATCTCAGCACATGCAGAGGGAATCTCTGTTATTTAGGCTCAGTATAGCCATGCAGAACAGTAGTTCAGAATTATGACAATTTTATTTGCAATAAACAAATTCAAGCATTTGGGGATAGTGAGAATTAAGACAACTCACAGCAACATTAGATACTCTCACTGTTAAAAAGTAATGCATTTTGTCTTGCTTGAGCTTTCACCCCTGCACTGAGTTAGTGTAAAGTTTGGGCAAAGTCCTGTAGAATTTCAGTCCCCCTCTGGACACCTGTTCACAGATAGGTCCTCTCTTAAACCTTTCTGCAAAAGTAGATAAAAGTGTTTAAGGTTTTTCTAGCTATTATGTATCCAAGAAACTGGTTGAAGGCACAGGCTAGAATTGGACACCAGGTTCACTAAGTCCTAGCAGGGCTCTGTGTTGAGCCTCCTGTGTATTTCTGTAGATGATCCAGTCGCACTTAAAAGAATCATATAAATTCTCTTCGCATCTGCATTATCTTTATTCATCAGGGTTTTATACAGCAAATGTAGGCCACAGAATGAATTTACTAGTAGTGAATTGCTGCCCTGCATCTTCAAACAAAAGTGTTCATTGAAGTAACCTGTGAACATCAGAGTGATAGACATTTAACATTTCTCATTAGATTTTGAAAGAAACTTACTTTAAAAAATATGTTCTATGAAAGCTCTTATTTAATTTAAAAAAAACAAGAATAGATGGTGACAAATCACATTAGGTATTTAATTTTACTGACATCATACAGTAGCAGCAGGG
Source organism: Platyrinchus mystaceus (assembly GCA_035041135.1). Classification (NCBI taxonomy): domain Eukaryota; kingdom Metazoa; phylum Chordata; class Aves; order Passeriformes; family Tyrannidae; genus Platyrinchus; species Platyrinchus mystaceus. The sequence continues at coordinate 172,348 of JAWWLV010000040.1, forward strand.
AAGCATAATATAACTACAACATGAAGCTGTGTGTCTGCCAACATCGTATTAGTTTCTGCTTCTAAGTCTGCACCTGTTTAATTTCCTTCATTCGCTGAAGTATGATTCACCATTCTCACAGACAGGTGAATGACACAAATTACGCTCATTTTAACTTACACAAAAGTGTGAGAAAAGATCCCTTGCATTTTCTTAAGTTAGCTTTTTCCTTGGGAAAAACGTAAACGTGGCCAGTCTTCACGAACGAAGATCTGGGAAAGGTCTTTTTACCTTTCAAGCCTGCGCAATGGATTTTTTA
>JAWWLV010000040.1:172745-187551 GCA_035041135.1 Platyrinchus mystaceus
AGGTTCATCTGCCGGGCCAAGCAGGCTTGGACAATGGCAGTGAGGTCCTCAGGAAGTAGGTTTGTTTAGAGTGACCTCTTAGATGGATGGCCTTAGGGGCTGACGAGCTCCATCTACCCGGGGGATTGTCCCTGAAGCAGGACCAGGAATCGAACCTGCGACCTTGGCGCTGAGAGCGCAGCATCTTAACCGCTAGACCACCAGGGGACCCCCCTTGGGAAAAAACCCCACATTAAAAACCATTACTGTTGTAGCACGTCTGAAAACAGGAATACATAGAAAAACTAGGAGGGTCATAATGAAAATTAAGACAAAAACAAAGCAAAGTGCTCCATGACACCAAGAATGGGTCTCCCAGACAAAAAGTGACAGGACAAGAGGAAACAGCCTCAAGCTGTGCCAGGGGAGGTTCAGGTTGGACATTAGGAGGCATTTCTTCATGGAAAGCGTTGTCAGGCATTGGAAGGGGCTGCCCAGGCAGGTGGTGGAGTCACCACCCCTGGAGGTAGGTGTTCAAGAAACGACTGGCCATGGCTCTCAGTGCTCTGGTTTAGTTGACAAGGTGGTGATCGGTTACAGGTTGGACTTGATAACTTTGGAGGTCTTTTCCAACCTTAATGATTCTGTGATACTCCCTCCATACATTACTGCTCAGAGTACAGAGAAAAAGCACAAAAATAAAGAGGTATTTATATAAAGCAGTGCACTTCCCCCTTGCATTTTGTAGGAGTCAGTATCTGCTATACCATCTGTGTGAGAACTCAAGACACCACTGCAAATATGTATCATCATTCAAGAGAATTTTAACCTAGGAATGTAACCTATCAGCTGCGATCATGGAAGTTTTTGGGCAAAGATCTTCATCACTCTCACTCCTTTCAGACTGCATTTGCATTAGTTTTCAGATTTACAGCAGCCACACTAATTAATTCTGGCTGTATCCAAGAAAAACTGCCATTGGGTATGTCACAGGCTACAGGGGGTCTCTAAGACACCCTTTAAATAATTTTTAAAAATAGGGAAGAGACTGATCATAGAATATTTTCACCAGTTTATACCTCTCATAACAGTAAAGTATTAATTATCTTTTTAAAGTCAACATATAGTGTCCTTGGTTGGCTTTAAACAGTGTGCCACACAGCACTACTGCTTCACTGCAAATCTAGCCCCAAAGGAGGGTAGCTTCCCCACCTTTAGAAAATAGATTTTAATACTGCAGCCATTAAAAAAAAAAAAAAAAAAAAACCAAAAGAAGGGGACAAAACCCCATAGTCTCCCAGCAATTGAAATAATTTTGAACTACAATAAACTTACAATAATATAAGCAGCAAATACTATGCAAATATGTAGAACTGGGTTTTGCATCAATTCTTCACTTCTTCTGAAGTGCCCATTGGAGTCAAAGAAGAAAGAGACAGTTTGCCCAAATTATCTGTAGGAAAGCATACAATGAAGAGTGCATGTGGAATATTACTCATTAGAAAAGAGCTTTGAAAGTCAGTTTGCTTCAGTTCTATTTTAGACTGCAATACAGAATCTGATAGAGCAGTGAAGAGTAAAAAACAATTAAAAACTTTGTCACTTTATCTCTTTAAAATACAGGAAACGCCCAGTTTCCTTAGAAACTGAAGCCAATTAGTGAGGGCTGAAATTTAGTTACTAGAAAACTTATTTCTTGCACACTTGCATCAGTAAATATCAGAACACTCCAGTGAAAGTCATCATCCTCCCTGTGCAGCCAGAGAGGCCATGCTCCACCCTAAGTACTGAACAGCTGCAGTGAAGCCACGAGCAAAGGTCCTGCCTGGTGGGTGAGCTCAGTGCTGCAGGACACAACGCCACCAGCTGTCCAGGGAACAACACAGTGACTCTTGGCACTCGATTCAGAAAAGCTTTACTCATTCAGACTTTTGTCTAACAAAAATTTAAATACAAATTTAAAAGGATTTATTTTTACCTCACTAAGGTTCACAACATGATGAACAGAAAACCACTTCAAAGAGTGAATGACTTTAATATCAAAATACAACCGATTTATTTATATGTATGCACATGCACACATAGACATATGCCAATACCAGTAACACTACAAACCCATTCTCAGGGGTTAGCATGGTGCAGCAGGGAAATTGTTGAAACTGCATATTTAGCATTTTTATGGGGGGGGGGAGCTTCCTATTTGAACAAATATCCAAAGCAAGCAGATGTAAAACTGAAGTTCAAGGGCCACCATCATCCCTTAGTTTCTAACTGTTTTCCTCACAACTGCTTGCCTGTGTGGAAGTGATTGAAAGAGTAAAAATGAAACAACTATCAGTGCATAAAAAATGTTTCACCTAACAATTAGAAACCTCAATAGAAATAATCTCTAAATGTTGACTCTAGAAATTAAATTACTACAAAAGAAGTTACAAGTATGTATTTATTTCTGAATGCAGAAAAAAAGTCACTAGGAGGCAAACTGGAGATAAGCCAAGATCAAAAGGTCTTTTCCAACTGAAACTATTCTATAAGTCTATGATTCCAATATTGACAAAAGTATTGTCAGTTAAATAAAACAAAGGGACATGTTGGTGATACATACACTTCAAATCAGCGAGATCTTACAAGTAACGATCAAAAACTTTTATTTTATGCACTAATTTCGTAATATCCCTATTATGTAATGCTAAATAGTCACATCTGAATATCTGACAACTTTGAGACGTATGCTTTGAGAAGCCACTATAATTATAAAAAAACCACCAACTTACATTTTGAGACTCAGGATATATATACGGGCAGAACTTTTGCATGTGGGGAGTGAGAGGAGGAGGAAAGGGCTCTTGAACCTTCTGCTATCACAATATTATTTACTACCAAGGTCCACTTCTCTATTTATTTTTTTGTAAGCCTTAGTCACTTTTCAGCAAATCATAACTTTTTGGCTTCAATGTTTCTTTTAGGCAATGAAGTAACTATGTTCTCTAGATATGAGCAATATTTTTTGCAGTAGATTTACAGTAGCTGTGAAGAGCCATTTTCATGGTATTTTTCCAACCCGTTACTTGGGACAGACGGAACAGTTTGTAGCTGTCCCTAGACAGGCGATGAAGCACAGGCACATTCTGACACAGATGTTGAGGATTCTTTAACGACTGCAGTGCAGTTAATCCTATACCACCTGGTTTTCTCTTGGCAACCAGGCTCTCCTATGTTTCTGAGACTGTTCTGGCTTGTTCCAAATTCACTCTCAAATCCGATTTATTCTAGACCAAAACCAGTTTTGCATGCCGTGCACATCTGCGGGGATTTGGAAAGACCTTTGCATTACAGAGATTGGGGTTTCACTTAGAATTTCCACTTCCTCTAACGGAACAGTAGCGGCTCAAGGGTCCCAAATGTCCCGGCAATGAACACGTCCCTGAAGGGGCGGGGGACATGACGCCTTGCCCGAGGTAACAGCAGACCCCGACACACGCACGCCCGACCCGCTCCCTCCGCAGCAAAGCTGCACCGGAGACACCGACTCGGGTGACGCGACAGCCCCCGGCGAGGCGCGGCCGGGCCAGAGCAGCCCCGGCGGAGCCGCTGCCGCCGCCCCAGGCGGCCGAGCCGAGCCCCGGCCCGCGGCCGTCGCTCCCGTGGGGCCTGTCAGGTGCCGGGACCCCCTCCCCGAGCACGACCCCGTCCCGCCCGGGAGCGCCGCGCCCGCCGCTCACCTGGGGCTGTCGGGGGCTCTCACATGGCGGGTCCCCGGCCGGCCCGGCCCGTTCCCACCGCCGCTTCCCGCCCGCTCCCGCAGCCACTCGCACCCGGAACTGATTCCGCTGGCGGCCGTTCCGCTTCCTGGTGCCGCCCCGGCAGCGGGCGGAGCCCCGGGGCCGTCGGCGAGCCCGCCCCGCGGCGCTTCCCGGGGCTGGGCGGAGCCGCCGTCCCGGCGCGGCCCTCAGGGAGGCAGAGGGGTTCGAGGTGCGGCTGAATCCGGCGTGAATACGCGTAGAGCCGCACCGAGAACTCCCACGGGGCAGCTCTAGAGGACAACACACGCTCAGAACCCCGCTGAGCATTTACAGATGCAATGACGAAGGTTTTGAGGGAGAATATCCCCCACCACAGCTGTGAATTACCACCTTTATTGAGCAAAGAATTAAAAAGTTCACCTGTGTTGCACTGTCCCTGTAACTCACACAAATCACTTCAACATGCATGCACAGGGGTTTTTTGTTATCCTGCACATACTTGTCGTTCAGGTAGTGCAACGACTCAGTGTTTTACCAGTTGATGTACTACTTGATAAAAGTCAGAGTGGCTGGTGCAGTAGGTCCTGCTGGGATATCCACCTGGTCTAACTTTGGACACCACATTCTGTCTTCTGAAGGTATGTCTTTCTCTCCCTATAAAACACAGAACACAGTCTTCAGAAATTAGGCATTGAATGCTGATCAGATAAAGCAACCACTTGGGGAGCATCCTGACGAGGGCACAGATAATAGAGCTAAAGAACACACACAGACAAATTGTATTTGTTCACTCACATAAAAGAAACTCAAACAACTAATTCTGAACAGGCAGAAAACTTTGGGCTTGTTCTTACATGCATTCAGAAAGTGTAACCAACAGCATCAGAAAATTAATTTGCTTGTACCACAGTCCGTTTGATTTTGCTGAAGACTGAGGAGCCTGGTACACAAATATTGCCTTCTCCAGGAATTAGCTGAACATGTTTTCAATGAGAGTGAGTTCATTTTTGCTTAGGTAGCAGCAGCAGCTGGGATGGTTCCACAAGGGCAGAGCAGATGGAGGCTGGACAAAATCAATTTTTCAGTACGAGTATCTAAATTTGGTCAGGGAGAGAAGGAATCCTCACAGGAAGATAAGGGAGACTTAGTCTTTAATACTTTTCCCAGTATGAAATTTCTTTCATACTTAGACAAGAAAAAAAAAAATCTATATATTATCTGTACCTATTTCAAATGTACCAGAAGGTTTTGAGGACATGCAGCTGCTGCTACTTTGTGTGTGTGTTTTGGAATTTCCCTATCAGCATGTACATTCTGTATTGTAACTTCAGAGATCACCATTCTGCAAAAGATAGTTATAGCAAAACCTGTTTGATGAGTTTGAACTAGCATGGAAACTAATTACCTAAAGCAGCAACGAAATGGGCCCAATGCTACGAATTCATCAAACTTACTGTGTTATAAAAATCAGGTTTTAGTTTAGCTTTTTCTTAGACCAGGCATGTTCTCAATATTTCAAGAAGACACATTACTAGATAAACTTTTTCTTTATATATTTAATAAAGTTATATATCAACAACTTCTGGATTTGTACTGTTCTTTGAGCACTTATTTTGGCAAAGTGAAATATTAAATACTAGTACTAGACATGCATTCCTTTCATTCAAGCTTAAGAAAACATTTACAAAGTTGACAGATAACATTTATTAAAACATGTTATACGAAAAAGGGGCATGGGACTCTTCTATAAGAAGAAAATATTGAACAGTAACATTAAATTAAAACCATGCTGTACAATTAGGACAGCAATATTTATAGACAAAACTATCCAACCTCTGCAATACAGGCATAACATCTCACAAAATATCAAGATATGCAAATTTACTATTATAAATGACTTGTTCAGGATAAAAACTTATAGCTCATTAAGGAAGATTCACTTGCATAAACAGTTACATTTTGAAAGAAATATGGAATCCCATGAATAATAAAAAAAAGGAGCAGCAATCAACAGACACAGGCTTCAAGCAAAAATCAGAACTTACAATTTAATCACATTAAAAATATACCATTTTCTTTTCCAGCATCTTCCCCTAGGCCGCTAACAGTTTACAGCTAATAGCTAAAGAAGCCAAGCTATCCAATGAAGCAACTAAATGACAAAAAAACAACTTTCCTTTATTGTTTTGAGAAAGGTCCTAATTTTCATTAAAGCAAAATACTCAATATACTTCTGTAGGTCTCATAATTCAGGTCACCTTCCTGGCACAAAGCAAAAGTGTTGAGATTACAAACCCTGATATGCCTCCATTCTTTCAGGCTCAATAATACAAGGATGTCAAGGATTCTTTTTATAATGAGAAATGCAATACATCAGCCTTTGATCATCTGCCTTGCTTATGATACAGAACAGTTTCTCAACTTCAGACACACCTCAGATGAAAAAAGGTGAGACCAAAAACTGTACTGACAGTACCTCCTAGAGTCTACCTGCTCACCCATAAAACAAAAGAAGGTTAACTTTAAAAAATGAAACACCAAAAAAACATACCCCAAACCAACAGTGGTATCTGAAATAAGAACCTCCCTCAAAAGGGTCTGATATACACCTAAGCAACCCTGCTAACAGTTGAATTTTTCAGAATGGCAGTTACATAGATTCCATGGTAATTAACATCTGAGTTACAAAATGGAATGAAAAGGAACTTAGCTGTAGTATCAAGTATTCTTACCACTGTTAGGACAACGAATGGCTTCACAGCAGCAGGAAATTCTGAAAGCTTCCTGTGTGTACAATGATGCTGGTTTTCAGAAGACACTTTACTACAGCCAACAGCCGCATCATTGAAGATAATGAAGCATAAGGGAAGATTAATGAAATTCATCGTATACATATGCATTCATACTTTATATATATATCAAGGGTTGGACTCGATGATCTTGGAGGTCTTTTCCAACCCAATCGATTCTATGATTCTGTGATATATACATATATTTATACATTATATATATATATATGTATATATACATGGATCACTTCCCTCTTCCCCACAAACAAGAAATAATTTTTTGTACCTTGAACAAGACCACTCCATGAGCAAAGATTAAGAGCTTGACAGAAACCTTGTCTGTGTATCTTGGCTATGTACAACTGCAGTGGCACCAGTGGCAGGGGCTGCAGGGGGGATGCGCGGCCAGAACTTCTGAGCTGCCCTGTGCTAGTCAAACAGGATTCAGCCTGCACCAAAACAGATGTGGACAATACACTGCATGCCAAAATCTCAACCAGAGGTGCACACATTGCCTCTGCTTAAACATACTAAAGGAAGAATGGCAGCTGCTAGCAAGAGGTGCAGGAGACACATAGGGAGAAGATACTCCTGGGGACATGTGGAGAAACTGAAGAGCTGCTCTTGGGAAAATACCTGGAGAAGTCACTGAGGACATGTATAGACATACTCACAGAAGGACATGCTCTGTGTGTCTGAGGAGATTTACTTTTGAGAGGACTTTGACCTACAGCTAAGCCATGCCAGAGCAGATACACCTCTGAAGTAACTGAAGCCCACAGGAGAGCCAGACTGGAACAGACACATCCCTGAAGGGACTGTGGCCCGGTGTCACCATGAATAGTAACACTGACCAGCCCAGAGCACCAGAGGACACCCACTAAGAAATGAAGAGCATCAGACAAGGCAGTGTGCATACGAGCCCAACCTCCTGTGTGACCTATCACCTCACTAAAGGAAATGGCAGGGGCTGAATGCAACTCTTGGTGAAAACAAGGGAAACTGAGACTACAAAGGCAGGGAGGAGAGGTGTTAGACTTTAGCTGAGCCTGAAGAAGGGGGAGGAAAGATGACTCTTTAAGTGTTTAAGTAATTTTTTGTTATTTGTTCCCCCCAGTACCTGAAATGGTGATTTGAAGATTGTCAAAGGGCAATAAATCGAACTCAGGAAAAACACATGACAACTGTTTCACCTGTGCCATGCCAAAGTAAGGATTTTAGACATGTATCTCAAGCTGCCCTTAAATCATCAATCTTCTCAACTTTATCTCATGACAATCAGATCAGTATTTTCCTGCAATCAATTGGTTTCATGTAAATTAACATCAGAAAGCCAAGTGCTTCAAAATCAGTGGAGCAACATTTGTTGGACTTTCAAGACAATGCCATAATATGGGGTAAAACAGCAATAGGCAAATACTAAAAGGTTACCATGCATGCTAAGTCATTAAAAAAGGATATGGTTCTACAATATGATCTACTGGACCTGTTATAAAACCTTTAAAGTGTCTCTCGCAGTACAATTTATTTTAAAGCTTTATTTCAAAGTAATCTAACTGCAAATAGAAGTAATGTTTAACCTTGAAATACCCTATATGAAAGTCATTCCAAGCTGGTAAAAGAAACAGTTTTGCTGGCAGCTCTGTAGGATTGTCTGGGTTTGACAGACATATTTTTTGCTTGACCATGGTTTTCAGACTGGTGTTTCTGTCCAGCCTTTTTTATGGTTAAATGGGAAGAGGCACTCTTAACCTTTTTATGCAAAACTAAAGTGACAATTTCAAAGGGGCTGAGAACTAATGTAATATACAAGATCATTCTTGAAATGAGTATGTGAAGGAACACCCTGGACATATTCAAGGCCAGGCTGAACGGGGCTCTGAGCAACCTGTTCTAATTGAAGGTGTCCCTGCCCACAGCAGGGACACTGGAACTAGATGATCTTCAAGGTCCCCTTCCAACCCAAACCATTCTATGATTGTGTGATTCTAATGCCTTCTCTCAAACGTGATGATGGTACTTGTTGCAGAAATGACACCCTATATGTGGTAAGGCCTTGGAGAATGGAAAAATAGGGCCACCGAGTGCAAGAACCCTTTCCACTACACTCATGTAAACAGGCAAGCATTATAATCTTTTTTTTTTTAGTATTAAAAAAGACAGTGTTAGCAGTGTGGAAACAAACCATAAAGGGAATATAATTTCTAAGTTTAAAAAACATACTTATAAAGTTTTATGGTTTGTTTTTTTTTTGTTTAAATACAAAGTGCTTCTATACATTAAGCAGGTTACAGTGTTAATGAGCAAAATCCCTGTTTCGGTACCTTGATCACAAGGGTTATACATGGCCACCATAATATTTGTAGAGTTCAATTAAGTGCGAAGAACAGGAACTCCGTGGTGCTGACCATTCGTGCCCATTGCCAGCAATGGGTTCATTGTATTTGGGAATATCTGTTTTAACAAAATTCCATATGAAAAATATCTGAAGCGTTAGAAGATTAAGAATTAAGAGCCTCTTAAAAAAATTAAAGTTTGTAAGTAGAATGCCAGTAAAGAAATTACAGTAATTACAGCCCACTGAGTAGTAAACCCTCAGCTCGTAGAAGACATTCATGTTCAGGATACAGTTCAGTTGCATCTTAAGACAATTTGTAACTGAGAGTTCAAAAAAGAAACTGAAGAGTAATAATCTTTGTGTGGTTTTACTTCACTATACGGGGTCATTTGTTTCAGTACATTATCCTGCACACTGCAGTGTCTAATACAGAAACTGGGGCCGCACAGGCTCAGGTCTTCAATACTGGTTAACATTTTTCCTGTGTTATCAGCACTGTACTTGGACATCACCTCTTTCTATTATAGCCTATGTATGCTCTAAAGGCTCTTTCCTTTTTATGTTTCAATAAGCTACTAAGAAGGGTTAATTGCTTTTGCATTGGACTGCATTAAGCTTTCAACCCCAAAATCCTGTTGTCACCTTTACAACTCATGCCTTCTCTCTCCCTGCAGAGCTGGCAGCATCTCTCAGAACTGTACACACTCCTCCATCCATCTCCACAAACGAGAGCCCCACACATAGATCCTAATCCTCACAAAGAACAAGTGCCACTTTCCCAGCAAGAATCCCAACTTCAGACATAAGTATGGTACCATGTTCTGCAGTACCATTAGAAGATCCAAATCATACTTCCTACTTTTTTCACAAGCAACTTCATTTGAAGAGGTAAACAACTCTGCTCGTGATCACACCTAACCAGTCACAGTAGTTTAGTACCAAGAATCTATATTATAGTTCTTACTATTCAAAGAGTAAAGAATTAAAAGTATAAATACCTACCAATGACTATATAATTTTCCTAAGGCAGGTTTCAAAAACTAGATATAAGTTCTCAAAGAAGTTTTAGTACCAATAAAAAGTCAGTTCATGAATCCAGTTTGGTACTTGCTACTGTAGTAAGTCAGAAAAATTTGAACAGAAACTACAGTTTAAATATATGTGGTTACTTTGAGTAAGTTCCAAATGTTACATATTACTTTTTTTCTATACTTATTACACACACTTCTAGAAGCTCTCACAATGTAGCAATTAAAATCTAATGAAGTCAAGAGTCATACAGCATTTAGACCCTAGAGGAGCAAGGACAAATTATACTTAATACATACTGAAGTTTATATATTGATAAACTATATTTAAGTGCTTTACAGACTTTAAATAAAAATTAGCACAAAATTAGACATTTGTTTTACTGAAGATAGATTAAAAAAATTGAAGACAGATAAAGGAAAGCCAAAGCACCTTTACCACTGCCTTGCATTCAGCAATACAGCAAAGGCTACTGAATGACAGAGACTATCTAATGATGCATAGGAAGTACGTTGGAGTCTTCAATTTGAGGTGAAATTCTATTTTTTTTTTTTCCATTAAAAGGTGAATTGTATAACCTGGTTTGGTCATCTTAGTTTTCTATTAAGTAGTGCTACCTGGACTCCTGCTTCGTCTAAGTATTTTCAGGATTTTTGTCAATTTAGAGCTGAGTTTTACTGTGAATTTAGATGACTTAGAAATACAAGAGGGCTTCTAAATACTGCTGTGGTTACCATCAATGTCTGACTCCTTCTACAAGCACCTTTCAGATTAACCATTTGCACTTCACACACTGAACACCTGGAATAATACTGCAGAAAGCAAAATACATTTGATCTGTTTATACCACCATAATCATTAAAAGTTATTTTTTGAGAATGTACAATAGCAAGTACCAGACGTTATTTGCATAATTAGTTTATTTTTCTTACTCTATTAAACAAATGTGAGCACTAATGTCTTAGTTCATCTCAGTAGTACTCTGCTCAGCTTTAGAAGCTTGATAGGACTTGGTACAAGAAGTCACATGCCGATGAAAACTGTCCCGCCACATAAATCTTTTCCCACAGATGTTACACTCGTATGGTTTGATGCCTGTATGAATTTTCATATGGCCTACAAGATGGTGTTTCATTTTGAATTTCTTACCACAGACACCACAGCCATAAGGTCGAAGACCGAGATGCATGCTCATATGTCGATCTCTCTGACTTTTGTGTGTAAAACTTTTTCCACACTGACAAGGATAGAGCTTATCAGCATGGGAGAATCCAGTGAGAGATGTTTCTTCTTTAATCCCGGCAGCCATATCAATGCCCTCACCATAGCCTGCTGCTATCATAAGATCCTGTCTGTGAGCGCTTAAATTTCCCTCCGCCCTTTCACCAGAAAATTCTTCCATGGATGAGCCATAGAAGTCAACTTGTTCATCATAATTACTTTCATCTGCATGTTCATCAAATTCTGTTTCCATCTTTTTGTCACCTATGTGAAAGTCTTCAACACCCGAAGACTGGATTGAATGATCTGCTTGAATGGCATTCATGGATTCAGAAACTTGGTGTTCATCATAAGGATTATCAACACCTTCACAGTCCTGTTCAAACCTTTCTGGTTTCACATGGATCCACCGCTTGTGAGACATGATGCTGGGTTTGCTATACATTGGTCTGGTATACTGGTACTCTGCACTATCACTAGTTCCTTCTTCCCCATCCTGGCTGGTCATTCCAGTGCTAAGTCTATCATGTTCTGTTGAAGAATTACTGGGAAGGTACTCGTGTTCTGTCAGCTGACATGACAGCTCATCTTTAGAGCTTTCTTCTTCATTTTCGCCGTCCCTTAGTTCCTGCACTTTGTGGAATTCTGTCTGTCCTCCAGAGCCAAGTTCAAAGGTTTCAACAAGGCCATTGTAACTACTACTGCTTGGGGACTGATGGTCACTGCCATGATTCATCTTCTGACACAGAACTGTTGGGTTCCCCTCTAGCACTTCAGTGCATTTATCCACTACATGCCACATCTGAAGGAAACTTGCTGCTGTCAGATAACTGACGATTTCTGGTGCAGGCATTACCAGCCGGCCTGTGTAGGTAGACAGAAGAATGTTTTCAAATACTCTGGGATTCATCACATCAGGCAGGACTATTCGCCTGCTGTTTTTCAGGAGAACCTGATCACAGAAGTAAGGTGAACTAGCTGCAAGAACAGCTTTATGGGCTCTGAAGAGGTGGCCCTGAACCACAATGGACACGTCACATAATTGTCCTTGCTGGCGCTGTTGGTTCAACTTCTGCAAAATGGTGCTAGAAAAATCTGGAAATTCCACTCGAAATGAGCTTGACCCAGACTCCATTTCATTACAAATTTAGTGTCGTGCTGCAAGAGAAAAAAAAAAAAGAAAAGAAAAAATCAGAAATTCTGCTTAGTCAATGACTGACCTTTCCATTTCCTTTTACACTTTAACAGACTCACATGGAACTCAACCCAAGATTTTCTGGAACCTTATGTCACTGCTGTGATTGTATTTCTACCACCCCACCTCATTTTTCTCTCTTCTGAAAGCCATACTGAGGCCACAAATTGCTATGCCAGCACATTTTATTGTGCTTCTTCCCTCCAAGAGGACTCATCCACTACAGCAGGAGGTACAAACAGCATGTTATCCAGTTGGGACAGACTAAGCATTTCAAGCGTGAGTTTTGGATAACAAACCAATTATTTCATGAAATTATAGCAGTAGTGTTCTAACTCCAGCATATCCCAGAGTTTGTAACAGCATATGAAAGATTATATATTTCAACTGCCAACAAAATAACCTCCTTGTTCCCCCAATAAACACTGATTGTACTCATGAAATATTTCACTTCAGATGAAGTTTTCAAAAGTGACTGTATCAACTCACCCCATGACAACAGCAGCACAGGCAGAAGCCCACTCAGAATGATTCTTATGACCCTTCGCATGACATTTCCCTATCATTTTATTAACTGAAAGGCAGAAAAGCAACAGCTTGTACAGTTGCAGGCCTATAATCCAATTGTTAATTCCAAGGCTATCAAGATGTTATTGTAACATTACTTTCAGAAAAATCTTTCAGAATTCAAAATGTCAATCAGGAAATTGATATTCTGCTGCACAGAATTTTTTCAGCCTGTAATGTGAATATTAGACATGCCCACACCTCAGCTAAGAGCTCCCAGATTTTCACATCTGTGTTCCCACATCATCCAGACATCTCATTACAGAGTCCCTTAAGCAGTAATACAACTTTCTAAAAAGCATGATTGAACTTTTTAATTGAATTTGAGATAAGTTTGCATGCTACTATCATTAGAAACTACAGAAATTTAAATCCAACTACGAAGAACCAACATTACCTCCTTGTGTAAGTTAAACTTGTGCCATTTTTCTATTTGATAATGCGAAAATTGAAGGCAGGGGATTCCCAAAGAGCCACAGGGCAGCAAGTGGTATCCTCTGCCTAGTTATGTGAAGTTGCCACCCATACAATTGCAGACCACCCTTAAATCTACTGTCTTCAGCACTCCTCAGTTTTTCTCCTCAAAGCACCAACCAGGAGACCAAATCAGCTACTGATACTTTTCTAGGGAGAAACGGAATTCTGTGCCTTACAATTCAATTGTTAATTTTTCTTACGACTTTGTTTAAAACAACTTGACATAATTAAGTACTTTGAGTTACCTTACACCTTATGTACATTATGCCTACTTTTTGTAAAGATTTTTTTATACAGGTGTAGTTCCTTACCTCCCTTCTGAATATTCTCAGATTTCAGATTCTATTTTTCAATACTTGCCTATAAAAAAGATAAGCCTTCAGTACATGTTAAACTGAAATTTAAAGACAGATACCTATAGAACTTATATATAATTCCCGCTAATCTACACTGCCACCTTTCAGCAAGGACTCAGCATATCACCAGAGAAAAAAATCCAGGTGGGAGCAGATTTCCATGTATTTTGACTTCTCATGAAAACAAAATGTAAGGAAAATATTTTCTATTAACAAAGGCATAAGCATCAGGAAAACTTCAGTTTTCCAAAGGGGTTTCACTTCCTCCTTCTACACCCTCTTCTGTTTCCGCATTTTGTTTATCCCAAACTCATAAAGAATAAAGTCTATTTCAACTAATAATATAAAAAATTAGTCACCATGCTGCAGCATTGACTGGAACATAAAAGGCACATATTAGTTGCTTTAAAATAACGTTACTCCTAAGATGTGCGGACAGGGACTTTCTTCCCCTCTGCACACACAGACACCGATCTCTCACCCTCCCAACGCCCCGCACCGGGGCCCGGCTCCAACCACCGGGCGCAGCCAGGCTCCGGCACCCCCCGCGGCCCCGCTGATCGGCTCGGCCCAGGGCGGCCCCCGCGCCCCGGAGTGAGCGGGACCCGCGCCGGCGGGGGGCGGGAAGGCCTGGCGCGCCGTCCCAGCCCAGAGCGGGCCTGCGGGCCGGGCCCGGCGACAGTGCGGCCTCCTGGTGGCCGCGAGAGGGAGATCTCACCTGCGAGCCGCGAGAGGGAGCGTCTCACCTGCGAGCGGGAGCGTCTCACCTGCGAGCCGCGGCGTCTCTCGCATAGCGGGTGCTGCGGGTGCTGCGGCCCCGGCGCTCGGTGCGGCCCCGGCCCTACCCGCGCCCAGCCCGGCCAGCGCCGGAAGCGGCTCCCCCTCTTCCGGCGGGCACTTCCGCATTCCGGTCACGTGACAGTCGGACACGCGCCCTGCTCGTGGCGGGGCGGCGGGGGCGCCCCCTGGTGGAGCCGCGGGGTCGCGCAGGGGTCTGACAGACTCACTGGGCCGGGCCGAGCTCTCCTTCTCCTTCTTCTCCTTCTTCTCCTTCTTCTCCTTCTTCTCCTTCTTCTCCTTCTTCTCCTTCTTCTCCTTCTTCTCCTTCTTCT
>JAWWLV010000040.1:187651-254940 GCA_035041135.1 Platyrinchus mystaceus
CCTCCTCTGCCTTTGCTCCGCAGCTGCTGCCCAGGGCGATACTTTCAGCGCTGCTGTGGGCACTGCCAGGAGGCGACCACCAGACAGCACAGCTGGAGCCCGCTGTCCGCGCCGGGCGCTGTCTCGGCCCGTGTGTCCCGCAGACACTGCTGTGTTGCAGCGCCGGGACTGCCCTGCAGCCCGACTGCGCCGGGACTGCGCCGGGACTGCGCCGGGACTGCGCCGGGACTGCCCTGCAGCCCGACTGCGCCAGTGGCCACGCTCCCCACCCCGACCCCGCCCGAGCCCGCCTGCAGGGGGCGCCGCTCCCCGCCCAGGCCGGCCCCCGAGCGCGCGGCTGGTGCCCAAATACTCCCCCAATCAAACCCACACAAATTTAGCAAAAAATCTGTTTCATCTTTATTTTTTTAAAGGAAACTGGCGATAATATCTTGGGGTTTAAATTCGTCACAAAGACCTCAGCCAGCCCAGCACCCCCGGCTCGCAGAGACCCCGGGCTGCGGCCTCGGCAGAGCTCCGAGCCACAGCCCGCGGGGCAGAGCCGCCCTGGCCCAAGGGGCATCCCGTGCCACGGGAGCTAAGGGAGTTCTCTGAGACAGAAGCCACCTCTGCTTTAGCAAGTACTGTGTCTGAACAGAATATGCTCTGTGTGTGTATTTTCAAGTCTGGTAGTGCATAGTCCTGGATTAAGTCCATATCTTTCCTACATTAATGGGAACCCTAATAAAACCTTTAATACAAACACGAGAAAGCCAAGTTTTAATACAACACAATTATCTCACAGTTTTATAGTCATTATGAGAATACACTAGCAAATTAAGCACCACATAAGAATGATAAGCAGTAAGGCAAGGAAATTTTGAGAGATGAAATAGTGCACAGCTAACTGAAGTGTATGTTTTGGCCTGTGCGGAGAACACTGTGATACCACAGTTAAAAGTGCAAAGTGTTGCAAAAAGTGAATAAAGATCCATAGATCAATGTGAAAGAAAATCACAGCAGAAGAGAACTCAGCCTGATCTCCAGTAGCATAAACAGTAGCAGGGGCTGCCCTGGCGGCCTTTGTTGCACATTCAGGAGACCAGAGGAGAGAGGGTTCAGTAGCTCCAGGTGCAGGGAGTCAAGTACTCCCTGGTGGTAGGAGCTGATCAGGTACAGTCTCATAAGGGTCATCTAATGTCCACTGGAACTGATTGCGTAAAATACTTTTGTAGGAACGCATTGTGGAGTTTCTCTCCAGACCACCACAGTATTAACTCCGCACCTTCCTTGACCTGCCAGGTAGCTTTGCTAAGGATCTGGATAGGAAAGGAATCATGTACTTTTTAAATGAGAGATTTCTGTAAAGGGTTAAAACACACACACACAATTGATACCTGACTAAACAAGATCCGTCCTCTGGCTGTGACAGCACCACAATTCCCCAGCAAGAAGCCCACACCAGCAAATCTCACACCTAAGAAGATATCCTGAGTAATGCCAGGTTCATACTGCAAAGTGGGACCTCAATGAGAGTCTTAAAATCTCCTTCTACCTTCTCTGATCAATTAGTCAGGTGCTGATGATTACACATCTGCCAGACTCCTCTCCCCTCCTTGCCTTGAAATGGCCTCAGCCTCTGCAGTGTCTAATAGAAGTCAGCTGGAATGGGAAACTCCTGGTACAGCTCTGAACTAAGGAGTAGAATTCTGAGATTGTGGTGAACAATTACAAATCAAACCCACCTTTTCTTCCTCATAATTTTGGAAGTAACTAAATTCTTTTCTTTAGATTTTTTTCTTTAGTTCTACATTTATGTAATACAGAATCTTAAACAGGATTAAAACTGAAGCATTGTCCTGTGTCCAGCCTGATCCTTTGCCAGTCAGGAAGCCTTGCATTTTCTTCAAGTTTAAAGAATGCATGCTTCATTGCTTCTTTTCCTAACACTCTCAGTGAAAGATTTGGAATATTATATTGGCTCAGCATTTATACTGAAATAGCACTGCCAGTCCCCATTAGAGTCAGGATCCCATAGTGCTGAATAATGAATAAACAAAGGATGTTACTGCCCAAATATTTGTTGAAAAAGAGATGCAAGACATGGCGGATGGCTGTGGCACACTCAGTGGATGGAATAAGTGCGAGAAAGGCATTGTGGTGTAATATATGATTATTATTTGAAATATAGAAAAAATCATTCTATGTAGTTAAGAGACAGAAAGCACTCCTTATGTTATCATCGAAGCACTTCAGTAATTATTTACTTTTCAGGATTTGGTGAATTAACAGCTACTTTTGCTACCTTTTTCTGCTTTCCTTATCCTGCATTTTCTTCAGAAAAAAAAATCTTGTTTTTAACGATAAAATCTGTCTCAATGCCAGTTATGATTAACCACAAGCAAGGCCCAAAAAGCATTTTGGATTTCCTTCATGATCAATTCTGCAGTTGCCATGTGATAACACTGACTGCAGGAGCAGAGCTGCAGGGTCAAGGCTAGTTTACTAAATCAAAATTTCTGTTTTACATAGGAAGCAAACGGAAACAGCATTAACTAATTTTTGTATGTTTTATTTTTTCTTGAGCTTATAAAGGTTGGATCAAATTAATTAATATAAGCAAGGATATTACCATTTTTGGCACTTTCTGGTGTTTCCAGACACCTGTAAATAATGAAGCTTCAGTTTGGGATCTGTGGCCACAACAAAAAATTAAAACCCTCATGAATCCAAACCAAGTGCTAGATTTTTGGTGTCTATTACTAGCAGGTTTAATTTGCATTTTAATTACCGCACAAAGGCCCAAAGGCTAGTGGTTGTTATAAGCAGCATTAAAATAGGAATATTAGAATTGTAGAGTATTACACAAAAATGCAGCTTCAATTAGTGAGATGTTTATGTTAAGAGCATTACCCATAGCCCGGGACACTGAAGCTTGCATATTTGACAGTATATGTTTGGCCTCCTTCCTTTCTCCTGATTTGGGTGGATGTGGTGCTAGTACTGTTCTTATCTTTTGGAAGCTGGATGCTTGATAAATATATACGATACCCATCCAGGTTAGTTTCGATGTGGATATTTTTGGTAGCTGGTTTTCTTTTCCCTGGTGCTCATTGAGTGCACTAAGAAGACAAGCAGCAGGATGACGACTGAAAGCTGTTTGGCAACTCAACTGGCCTCTTTCTTTTACAAAGAGTCTTCTGCAGAGATAAAATAACTGGCCCAACTTACAGACTGATTATTCCTTTGTTACCAGTTGCATGGAGGGTGCAGGTGGTTCATAAGCTTATCTCTCCTCATGTTTTTTTTAAGAAGAATTAACTTAATTTGGAAGAATGCCTGCCCGTTGGTTGTTCCGGCTGGCACCAGCCTTTGGGAATGTTGCCTGGTTGTTGCTAATGAGCTGAGCCACGATGGTCACACACAACTCCAGGACCTGCTGTGGTCAGCAGAAAGCCACAGATGGTGTCATTCCTAGAGCTTTGGATGCACCATACCAGAAGCTTGTGCTGTAGAGGGGAACCCTTGTTTTATTCCCATGTGGCACCATCTGACCACTCTTGACATTGAATTGAACAGTTGGAAATTTTTGGTCTTGCCTACTTTTAAACCATCTAAAAAGAAATGTAAAATATTTCCTTTTACTACTGGAAATATCTTGCTTGTGATCTCCAAAGCCAAATACTTGAAATACTCCTTTTGTGTAATAGCACTGCCAACTTCTTTGCTCCTTAAAATGAAATACTCATTAAATTCTCTCATTGCCAAATCAAATCCTCTGTGTTTCTTAAAACTAATAGAAAAGAATAAGACAACCCAACTCCCAGTTAATTTTCAGCAAAGAAAGGTCTGATTTAAAACATAGATTGCTTGGCTGAGTTTGACTCTCTGTGAGTCATGAGCAAGTGTCCAGGCACGCAGTTGCAATGATGTTATTTTGTATTGCTGAGAGACAAAATTGGTGCTAAAAATCAGTGTTACCTCCATCTTTCACTAATGGAATTTGGATCCATGGCTGAACTCCAGGTAGGAAAAATCATGTGCTCCTGTGAAGTTGTGTCCTTGGGTGTGAGGTGTCAATCATTAGATTTTCAATACAGTCACCAGATTACACATCTTGAAACAGCAAAATGACAATGCCAAAGGAGCATGTTATCATTAGTTTTTGGCAGAAAGTAGAAGCCTGCAATTATTTTAGGAAGGGTTTAGCACTTACATGCCAATCCTGAGTACCAGGTCTGATAGGGAGGGACAGTATCTAGGAGTAGGTTTCAAATCACCGACAATTTGGAAACAGAAATCTGAGTCTATAGCTCTCATGCTTTTCTTTTTTTCCCCCCTCTCACATCTTGATCATTCTAAACTTAGAGACCATGATTTTTCTTCCTTGAATACTTTTTTTGTAATAGCATGGCTTTTTCCTCCTCTGTACTCCCTGCTGTGATTAATTAAAATAATTTATTTTTAAGGTGATGGGTTTCATACTTCTTTTTCTGTTATAACAAGAAATACAATGTTCTAATAAGTCAGCTGAAAGGGAGTTTTTTCTTGACATTTGACAGGCTGACATATGTGTCTTTCCAAAGCATATTTGTTTGAATTTTGAGATGGAGATAGTCTGCATCCCCTTGTGTTGGTAAACAAAATCTATAATTCTTGCAGTAGGGACAACAGCAGCTTTAGTTGCACAGTGATGGGGAAAAAAATTTGTTTAGGTCTGTCCCATAGTGTTCATGCACTCTGAAAGTTTGTATTTTTGATTAATCTTCTAAGATGACACGAGTTATATCGTGCTGTATGAGTCAGACTTTAACTACCAAACTGCTCAGAAGGGCAAACTGGTACTTGTGGATTCTGTGCAGATACATAGTAAAGTTTCCCTCTCTGGGAACCGTGGGGTTTGATGCCGCAGACCCCACTCAGATAAACCTCTTGCTGATTTTCAGTGATGGAGAACTTATCCCAGAGAAAAACAGGGAGGGATTTCTTTCCTTAATCAGCTTCTTCGTCTTTTTAAAATTTCTTTCTTCAAGTGAGAAGAAAAAATTGACGCATCTGCAATTACGTAGAGAGAGTCATTTGCATGTTGCATGCTGTCAATTTTGGTTTTACATTTGTATAAAATTTTACATTTCAGCAGACAGACACTGTCCCTAAATGCATTGTAGCACTATTGTTCAGAAATACAGCAAACCATTAATCTCCATGTTATCTTATATTATTGAAGAATTAAAAATCTTTGAGCATTGATGGAAGTCTAGGAAATAATTGTGCATGTGTCAAATATTTGTTGTTTGCTCATAAAAAAAGGGAATGACACAATGATAAGATAGATACACTTTACACTGTAACAAAAAAAAAAAAGTAAAATTTTATAGCACTAATCAAGAACAGGAAAGTATTCAGTTCCACAACAGCTTTAAAATTTAAACAGACACACATTGCAAAATCCCTTGAGCAAAATCTAAATAATACATTATAAAGATATAAATTTCATTCTGCTTCTCTCCAAAAAGGAAAGGCTGTGTGCTGAGAAGACCAACCTGTGTTGAAAACAGACTCTAACACTGATGCTTGCAGAAAACAAGCCAACCAAACAAAACCCTATTTATGATTCAGCTATAGACTTGTCTTTATTGTACTTATAAAATATACATAGCCTTTTATTGAATTGCGTGCTGTCAAAATCTGCAAGAATTTTATTGCTTTTTACTGTCCTGGAGAGGAATAAAGCTGCAGCCTCTGTGTAATTTCATAAGAAAGAGGACAGTAAATCTAATTTTGATGGATATGGGATCAAGGATAAAAAAACATGCAAAGACCAAAATTTAGAAGTTTTGAAATACACAGTATCTGTATGTTTCTCCTCATTTGTATTTTAAAAACAATTTCTATTATATTTATATCTGAACACATATCCCATTACAATGCATTGTATGAGCTATTTTAGGCTTTGCATTTATATATTTCCCATGATAGGTACATTAGTCTGTTCCAGTATTAAATCAGGGTTTGAGTCTCTGCACTTTATAGCAGTATCTCATTTCTTTCACTTTGGAATGGGATGGAGTTGACTGCAATATACCGGGAATAAGGTGAACTTGGCCATTGTACAAAATGCTTTCCTTGCCTTTTGTTCCCTTTCCTCTGAACTGAATGAGGGATGAAGGCATGACACCCTCAAACTGTCTCTGGAGAAGCAACTATCCTGGAACTTGAAAACTGGGGTATAATTTTAAAGTAGAATATATAGCTTAAGAACTACTCAACAAGATGCACAGTATGCTTCTGTTGGCTGTGTTTCTAACGGTGGCAACCACTGAGTCTTTCCCAAATTTCCTGGGTATCCGAAGGAATACTGGACCACTATATGATTAGTTGCTTGTCACATCCGTTCAGGAGTTAAATAAAGCTCTTGAAAAATTATTTGACCTTCTATTTGCCAAATACTGATGCTTAGCAGCAAGGTCATTTTAACAGTTCAAGGAAAAAGTTCTTTTCAGTTGTAAGTTATGTAATTTTGCATGAGCAGAGGACATCACAAAGCACTTTGCAACTTAAAACTCTAATGCATCTTTAACCTAAGTTCTTGCAACTTTGATCACTGGGAATTGAGGATGTACAGAATCCAACTGTTAAATGAATAACATTCCAGGAAAGACAGTCAAGAATAAACAATAATCCCACTGAAAGTTTTGAATGCCAGGGGGTAGGAAAGGAGAAAATTCAAAGAAGGAGCAGTATAACACACAGATGGCTGAGAAAAAAAAAATCATCTTCTCAGCACAGTGAGTAAGCGACTATCTGGTGCTGTTGCTACAGAAAACTACAGTACCTCTACCTCAGTCACAATAAAGTATGGAATGACCTGGGAGCAGGATTTTCTTATACCATAAACTGAAAAGCCCTTCAATCATAATAAGATCTGTCTGTGAGTCATAAACTTCTTGCTATGTAGAATGCTGAAAATCCTTACTCATCTTTTCAACCAAGTTTTGTTTGTAAAGAACATTAAAGCTTGAATTAACTATGTTTCCATGGAAAAACAGTGAATTTCATTCCAGGGAGAAACCTGCAGAAAGTTCCCAGGGAAAACAGTTTAGTTTCATTTGAGTAAGTAGAAAAATTTCTCCCTGGGGTGAATTTGAGTATCCTGTAAAAAAAAAAAATGAGCGCCTGTATGGGAAAATCCATTTTAAAAAAAAAAATCTATAAAGCAGAAAAACATTTTAGCTCACGTTTAATACAGCATCTGGGGGGAGGATGCATCTCTGATGTCGAGGTGGTGGCTTTGGCTAGTCCCTCCCTGCCCTGCCCATCTTTGGTGACAGCCAGAGCCTGTGTCTCAGGCAGGCAGCAGACCCAGCGTTGAGGAGCTGAGGGAGATGGGCTGTCCTGCCCCACCCTGTTCCAGGAGCTGCATGGAAACAGCAAATGTGGCTGGAAGCACTTTGAAATTTACTTCTAAACTGTGGTTGTTACTATAGAGATTTTCTGAGGGGGAAAAGAGAAAATTCTGTGTCACATGCCTCAAAAAATATGCCTTGTTCTCAAGAACAAGACATTTCTTTACACAATGTTTTTGCTTTCCATCTGAATTTCTTCTTCTTTTTTTTTTTTTAAACTTCACAGGCACTTATGAGAAGATACTTATCTGGGGCCACCATGGACAAAAAGAATGCTAAAAAATTAGTTGGCATTACATGCTGTATCCTGGTATTTTCAAAAAGCAGCTAGGTGCCAAATGGCTGCAAGTAAATATGTATTTAGGAATAAATTCATACCAGGCTCCTGAAGGAATATTTGTTATCAGATGCTGCCTCTTTAAAGCTTTTAGATACTGGATACCTGCAAAAATTCAGTTCACTCTTTCTTGTGAGACAAATCTGATTTTAAGTGTTTTACTGTCTAAATTCTGTCACAAGGCCAGGAATGAGACACAGAGCACTGTGTTCATGCTTATGCTGTCTCCTCTTTCCGCAACCTTGATGAAAACCAAATTCTGAGGAACACAAATGGAGCTCTAAATGTGTAGTTACATGAGGAAAAAAGCCATTTCCTCAGGTAAACAGTCCTGAAATTTAGCCATGTATGAATGGCTAGAACTCTGAGCATGACACTGGCAAAGGGTCAGAAAGGATCAGCCCTGCAAAAACTGACTCTGTGGGTGGGTCCTTTCAGCTCAGTTCCTAAAAGCATGTCTCAACTGTTCAAACTGGGAGTGTGCTCTGATCTGCTCCTGCAGGGCCAGCTCTGTGTGGCTGTGAGTCTTCTGAAGCTCACGAGAAGTACCAATGCATCAGCAAAGGGTGAGCTGGTCCAACCCCTGCAGCAACCCCAAACCTGGTGCTGGGGAAAGCAACTCCTCTCCCATGACTAAATGGTTGCGGAGGCCAAAGTGAGTGTTTCCAGCCAGTTTGACACTGGAACAACTACTGCTTTTAAAATCAGTCTGTTTGGGGAGTGGTGATGGTGTCAGTTTTGCTTTTCAGAGGCTTATACCTACAACTCTCCTGCACATGGGGAGTTTTTGATGATGTATGGGCAAGTCCCAGGCAGGGCAACACAAGACCAGGTCTGTCCACAGTGACTCCGCTGATTAACTCCATAGATCACCCTTGCTGTGCTGGAATCAATGGCTGTGGTTAAAGGTCTGTCCAGCTGCTGTTTTTCCAGTAATGAGTTTATAACAAAGCTGCCACCAAATAGTTTACTGCCAAGTATTTTTTCCTTTATTGATTTCAATAAAAAGGCTAATTTGGAGATATGCTGTATTGTCATTTCTGGGTGGAGGGTGGTTAATATAACTCATGGCATTGCTGTGTCACAATGGACACATCGACCCTGCCACACTCACGGAGAACAGATGGAATTTAACAGGCAAAGAGGGATGTTCCAAGTGCACATCCTGGGCTGGATAAGATGTGGTAGCTGCCTGGATTCATGCTGGTGGAAGTGCACTTGAAAAGCACAGCCAGATCAGCCAGATTTTGTGCATTCTACTAAACCAGCACCTTTCTCCAGGCCTTGTTTGTGTTCTGCTGGCCCGTGGTCATGGCAAGGCTGCCAGCTCACCATGGTTCTCAAGGGACAGGGACAGCCAGGCTGGCCAACACAGCGGGTGCTGCTGCAGGCACAGGGACAGAGCCAGTAGGGTGTGTCAAGGTCTCAGCCCAGTGTGAAGCTGAGCAGCAGCTGATACTGGGCTCTGATGAGGTGCTGGTGCACAGGCCTGTGGTGGGGTCAACTTTGCCAAAGCAGGGACAGCAGCTGCTGTGGTCATTGGGTTGCTCTGGCCTAAGGCCCATCTGTAGCCAGGCTGAACCTCCAGAACCACAGTGACATTCAAACCAGAGCTGCAGACCAAGGTAACATTTGTGGAGCAAAGCTGTCTCTCTGCACAGAGTTGCCTAATCCCCTGAGCCAGGAGATCACAGGGGGCCCCAAGCACAGCCAGGGTGGCTCCTTCACCTTAGCATGCTGCTGGCATTCACAGGGATTATTTCTTCTGGGCTCACATTTCCTTGGGTTTAGATCCCAGTCTGTTCACTGCATCCTCTCTTCAGGGTTAGGATTATAAATTCACACGCTTTTCACAGTGCCAGGACTGTGCTCAGGAGAAGGTTGCTGTCACAGAAGTTGGTGCAAGAATTGCCACAATAGTTTAAGAACACAGAACTTGCCTAAAAGACGTTTTAGAGTCAGACTTTGTGGTATGTGGCTCTGAGCCATTTGAGATTGTACCCTTATCTTTTTAAAGAATTCTGGCTTTGCAAGTATTAGCTTAAGCAGTTCTGAGCAATATTTCAGGAAGGTATTATATTTGCTTTAGCTGCTGTAAGTCCAGCATTAGTAACAAAACTCCAGTTAAATACCTGATGAAAACACAGCCATTCTCAAAAGACTGTAGCTGTTTAAAAACAGCATCCACTTTGGCTATATTAAAAGTTCCCTTATTTCAAAAGAAAAGTATTAAACAGATTTTTGTTTTTTAAACCAAACAAGCTGAACATAGTTTGACAATGAAGAAAACCTGCTTAGCTGTGATCTCATCTAAATACTAACCTTCATTCAGTGCGACATAATGGGAGCATGCTGTTGCCTGCTGAAGACTGTGGTTTGCATCCTAAGTTTCTCAGTGGTATGACGGAAGGTTAGTTAGTCCAAGTACCAGCTGCTTGAGCACCAGTTGCTTACAGCCCCAGACCCTAACCCACTGCAGATGGTGGAAAGACTCCCACCCCTTTCCACAGGGCTGGATCTAAGTCTCTGTTTATGAGGATCTCTCCTGATTTCTGGAGGCAGAGAATGCAACCAGGAGAGAGGTCAGTGGATCATCATGTCCATTGTCTGCCCTGGCTCCCTTATCCTCTTATCAGCCCTGGACCTTCAACTCCCTTCTCCTGCAGCTCCCAGTCTCTTCCCTCTTAGGGAGATGCTGATAACTTCTGAGATTATGTGATACTAAAGGAGACTGTAGTCTTGTTTCCAAGCAAAAGTATATCCACTTGCTCTCATCTGTAGATTCTGCTTGTGTTTTAACTTGCCAGGACCATAAGATGCTGTTACAATGCATTTGCTATATGTTTAGCCTTTGCATGTTGTTTACTCAAGGAAACACTAACTGCTTGGAAACCAGTATGTGTGTGATGACCACATGAGCAAATCTGTGCAAAAAAGTGTCTGCACTCACATGTATGTAAAGATGAGTAACACATGGAGACCTGCTTTCTCACTTGCCCTCCTTTTACTTTCACATAAGTGGACACATCACACAGGTGCATATCTCTAGCTTACGTGGTCTGATAGGAGAATTCTTAAATTTTCATCTCTGCTTATAAATTAAATTGGTCAAATCACTGTGGTTTAAGATAGAAAAACATAACAGAAGCTGGTCAGCTGAATGATTTTTGGCACAATATGAGGAACAAAATAGATGCCGGCTTCTCTTTCAAATAAGTGCTGAGCTCTGCAGAGCAAAGATCAAGTCAGAGTTCACCTTATCAGCTCCCGCACCTCACCTGGGGCTCTGTTATTGATAGGTCTGTCATCCTCCCTAATATTGGAGGGGTAATAGCAGCCGATGATTAGGCCACTCTCAAGCTATTAACTACATTTCTTATCCTTTTATAAGAGCTTCTTAGTCAGCTGGGAAACAAAGGCTGCCTTCAGCGAACAAGAGCCCAAATTGTGGGCCTGCATCCTGCAACCTGAAAGACACAACTGTTGCACTTAGAGGAGCCTCCAATGGCAGTGAGGGGGTGGATGTCAAAGGTTACCCCGTGGTGTTATCTGAAATGAGCGGGCTCTGGCTGCCTCTTGTGCTGACAGAAGCTTGCAGAGAAATTACAGAAAATTGCCTGTTTTGTCAACATTTTCTCGTGAGGTTTAGAAAAAAAAATGGACTCTGGTTTCAATGAGTTAAAGGGGCTCAGTCAGCCTAGAAGTGACTGACAAACACTCTATTATTCATCTATGTAAAAAAGTGATATTTTATATCATTTCTTTGAGTGATTGTTAAGTGACTGGATAGTGACATTGACATGCAAGGTAATCCCAGTAATATTTGCAGTTCTTGCTTGAAGGCAGAGTTGCACATTTGTCAGCGCTGACAATAGGTATTCAAAAAGAAGTGGTGATGAAGAGTCAGCTCCCAGGACAATCCCAAAGAACTGGGAGGGATCTTCACCCTCAGATTTTAGCACAGAATGCATTGGAAATGGACTGGACTGTGGTGGGAAAGGCAGGGCCGCCAGCCCCTTAACCAGTTGTTCACCTGGGATGAAACTACAGAAGTGACCAACAGGGTTTCTGCTACATCTGCCACGCTGTAGCAGAACAGGTTTTCCTGTCTGGCTCTTGTTTTAACCATATAGCAGATCTTTTTCTGTATAGACAGTTACTGAGTTGGAAATGTTTTTTGCAAGAATGAAACAGCTAGTAAGCTTAAAAAAAAGTCTTTGCTAAATGCTGGTTATGGATCGTGGGTGGATGCAATGAAGGAGTTGGATATGTAATTATCCTTGCTTTTTCATGGAACATGTAGTCTGGGTCACTGTTGCCTCAGACCTGTTGTGAGGAGACAGCCCTGGGTAGTTTTCCTCTGGTGGCTCATCGCTGGTGTCCAGGGAAGAAAGGCGTGTTTAGCAGAA
This sequence comes from Platyrinchus mystaceus, assembly GCA_035041135.1. Classification (NCBI taxonomy): domain Eukaryota; kingdom Metazoa; phylum Chordata; class Aves; order Passeriformes; family Tyrannidae; genus Platyrinchus; species Platyrinchus mystaceus. The sequence continues at coordinate 199,783 of JAWWLV010000040.1, forward strand.
CACAATTCTTGCTAGCCTGTCTTATCATAAGCCTGAAGAGTGGTCATGTTACCATTTATGGCTGGTCCTGAGCATTCTACTGAAATGGCCCTGTTGTGTCTTCCAACATTTATTCAGCAGTTGGTAGTTGCTGGCATAGGTAGATGCTATCTCTCATAGTGCAGTCATCACCAGCTGCTCCCCCAGTCCTGTGCTGTGAAGGAGGCTTGGAACCATGATGCTTGCCTCAGCCTTTTGCACTTAGCAGAGCAGACATCAGAGGTGACTTGACGAGGCCCATGAAGGCTATTTACATCTTAGCTAATTGACGTCTCTTAGCTACAACTCATAAAACCATCAATGACTTGTTGTATTTGCCATGTCACTGTTGGTCAGTGGATGTTGTCAGCTTGCCAGAGAAAACACGACAGAGAAACTGAACTAAAAAGACAATTTGGAACAAACACATATGACCCTACTGAGAGACATTATCAAGCATGGGATCAAACATGAATTTTACAATAAATGTAGCTTTGAAGCATTCTACCTACATACTTTTTGAGAAAAGATAACTTTAATTTGGTGATAAGGTGCCTTTGGCCTTGGTGCTGCTGGTAATAGAAGGCTTACAGTGAAAGAAAGAAATCTAAAAGTACAGCAAAGAGATGGTGGTGTTCAGGCCAGGATTGCACTCTTGGAATCCTCATCAAGTGCTACTGGTGTTCACATGCAGAGTCAGCGCAAAGTAAAATCTCTGGACGTGCAGACATTGTGGATGTAGGATGCCTGAGTGCCCTCAGACTTGGAGAGGAGTGAGAACATATTTTGGCAAGAAGGAGGACAGATGATTTGGGAGAGCAAATGCTTCAGAGAAAGTGCAACCTTTAGTCAAAGAAAAGTAGTACATAAAATTTAGGCAAACTTACTAAAATCTGTTAGAATTGCATTACTGAGATCCAAGCTCTAGGGATGCTCTGTCCACTTCATTCATTCTTGAAATGATACAATGCAAATATCAGTGAGTCCAAAGGCAGGCAACAAAAATAGTTTGATTTTACAGTAAATAGCTTGGCTTTGTTGAGAGAAGAGATGAAAAAGAGATAATCTAATAGTGAGAAACCAAAAGAGTCCACAGAAAATCATACTCTCACATTTGTCCTTGCTCATAATGTAAGAACAAATGCAGCTGAGGACAGGAAAGGTTCTTCCTGGTCATCCTATGGAATGCATAGGATGCTTAGAAGGTGTTTAGCAGATTTTAAAAAGTGGAAGGAATAACATCACAGTTTCTTCCACACCTTTAGAGATATTAAAAACTGTTTCTTCTGAGGGGACCAGCATTAACCCTGTGTTTAGGAAGAAACTGACCCTGCAAGGGGAAGTCAGATGAACACATGGAGTGTCCAACTGCCAGAATATTATGGAGGAGATTTGGCCCCACCTTGCTTCTCCTCTCCAATTTGAATTTTTCTCTTCTGTTCTCTCTGTCATATGCTGCTATTTCAGATATGAGGGATGCCTGTGTACCCAGGAGCTTGTCTAACACTGATATAATAAAAGATATATTATGCTACAAGTTTTGGATTTGCTTTCACAATTCTGCCCAGAGAAGTATGTTCTCTTCCTTCTTACCACACAATGGAAGTTTTTTCAGCCACCTCACTGGCAGGGTAGAAAGGGGGGTTTCCTTTGGCATTTCCTCATGTATTCCAGCTGTGACTGCACAGCAGTGTGGCATGGAAGGAAAGGTGAAATTAGATGGTATGTGAGGGCTGTCTCCAGCAACTAGGTTATAAACAGCCCAGTATTTATATACCCAGATTAAATAAGACAAAATGCTCCATCACTTGATCCCATTTCCACAGTTTACTATATATCAGCAGAACCAGCACAACTGTCTGCACTCCTTGCATCGCAATTGCAAAATGGAAGAGTTTGCTTTACATTTCTCTTATGAGAAAACACCAATGTGTTTTACCTCGTGTTTGTGCCTGGTTTTACTTCAGTACCTGGGTGCTAGTGGGGGCATGACCGCTGCCGTGGGCTGGACTGAGAGAGCCAGGGAGGGGCAGGGCAGGCAGCAGCCACCACTGCCAGCCACATCTCAGCTGAGGTCATCACACCAAACCACCAAGCTCAAAGAACACTTTACATCCTTATAATTCCAAAAATAGTTTCTGTAGATAATGCTTATCTCGCTCCCGTTTTGCCAGGTACATGTGTAGATGAACAGAAGAACTAAATAAAAAGTTGGGAGAAATTGTGTAAAAGTCTTTGTCTCCATGGGTTAGTTATTGTCTACACGTTGCAGGGACTTGTTATTTATTCCTATTGAACATACTGCTTTAAAAACGTACAGCTTTCAATTCTCTTCAAAACCAGAGAATTTGTTGGAAGAACATTGGCTGTTTAAGCATTGCATTCTAAGAACTGCTATTACATCCCATTTGCAACAGTGGTGATGTGTATATGACAAGATGTCAAGAATGTGTTCAGAAATGTGATACTCTACATGAAATCTTTCAATTCATTTTATTCAGGGACTGCGCCACTCACCTTGTGACCTCTGCAGTAACGTTCTTGGCTCTTTTGGAGCACCAGATGTCAGTTCACTATTAACTGTTTGGCTTCTCAGAGTAGCAAGGCAGCCGTCAGTGTAGCAAGGTAGTTCTCAGCTACACAGTGTTCTTTAGAGAGAGCAAGCAGAAGAAAGTTTCAATAATGCATAATCATTTAATTGTGTGGGTTGCCAGTGTTTTGCTCTGAGCCCATAGCAGCTATCAGATATCTGGGTCTTGGGTGCCACTGCTGCACTACTATACAAACATTGCCAGCAATGTTTGGTTATAAAACTATAAATCAAGGCGTTTTGTCACCTTATGTACAATTAGTATTTAGTAAGCCCTTCTGATTGCCTGCTGTTATAAAGTTCAAATCATATAAAGTTTCTTGCATGACAGAATTAGTATGGCAAGTCTTCAATTTTCTCCTTCAGGTAACCGGTATGTTAATACCTTCTTTCATATTTGTTTGCTACCTGACACATTTTGTGTGCTGGAATAATGAATAATAAAACTGGCAGCTCTAACGGCAATGTAGTATGCCATAGACTATTAGTCTTTGTTCATCTTTACAGAGGATGCTTTAGTTGTTAAAATGTATCTCACACTGAAATCTGCAGTTTGAGTCTGCTGAGCTCACACATCTGGGCTTTGACAACTCATCTTCAGAGTTGTTGCCATCGCATCAAGGAGTTTTCGCATGTGCCCGTACAAAAGGGCTCTTGTATTGTTGTTTTACATCACAAAGTCTGGACATCACAAGAAGAAACAAAGATGGTGACCTCCTCTGGGTGTGATCAGTTCTTGTTATTATTTTTGATTGCTTGAGCAGTTATGTTGTATTAAAAAGAAGGGCTAGGACTAAAAATCAATAAATAAATGAAATAGAATGATAAAGCATAGAGTTTGTTGTCTAAGGTTCAAAACCCTGACCAGAGACTGCAGCCAAAATATTCAGCATAAATGTGATATTTCCTCAGTTTGCTTCTTGCTTAAAAAAAAAAGACAGGACAGGCACTTGGTGTTTTGGGAAAGAGGGGAAGACACATTCCCTGAGGTGCTTCTCTCAGCACCCAGCCACTGTAGATCACCTTTTCCCAAATAGGTTACACCATCTTTTCTTTAATTATTGCTCTTTAGTAACCATCAGACTCACTCTGATGAAGTTTGTTTCATCACCTTCCATCAATATAACCAGTTTTGGTTAATTATTCTCTAATTTGGGGTAGAAATATGTGCTGAACACCATCTTTTCCTGCCTTACCAGATAGTGTGCCATTTTCATTTGAAACAGTAAAATCTTTAGAATTCTTTGTAGTCCTTCTGCATACAACACCAATGTCCCAATTAGATAAATATGTGACAAGTTTTGAGCAACAAGGAAGACCAAACCATTGTCAGCATTCCACCAGTTGGCAATGTTCCATGATCTGTTCCATGATCTGTTTTGTTTGTATAATTCTCTTTCTTTCTCTCCTTTAGCTTACACTTTTCAGTTGGAATATTCATAACCGTAAAAGAATCTGGTTTCTACCTTCTGCTTTGTGAATTGAATTGGGCTGTGCTGCCTTAGAATTTTTCATGTACAGGAAGAATTTATAAGTAGAAATAATGTAAACATGACTGATGTTCACTGGCAATGTTACTCCATATGTTTTTATCAAGAGAACAAGATTCTTAATGCAACATCAGAGAGTCTAGTAGTATTTCCAACAACTATAAAGTTCAGTCTCTTGAAAACTGCATGTTCCTTCTTTTACTTCTCCACAGTGACAGTTCAGATCTACCTGCTGCAGAGCATTGGGAGGTTTCTCTGTAAATATTTCTGGTTTTTTTTTAATAGAACATTTAATGTGCTCTAAAACCCCTTTCCAACTTGAGTTTTCTCTCAGTGTTATTAATTTTTTTATTACAGATCTTGTTATTTTCAGGGTTCCCGAAGGACCTATTAACAGCAGACTTATATGGAAAAGAAGCATGGTTAAACCGGTGAAAATAACTGTGCACAAGTCATAAGTAAGTAATATAACCTGCAGCAAGGATACCGTGTGTTGTTTTAATTTCCAAAATAGCAACAGTTCAGACATTTAATTGCATTTTTATGACTTTTTTTTTGTAGCTGCCTAATGTAAAATATGTTGCCAGTAATATATAACTGCTAACAACTTTTAAGTTTCCTAAGCTGGCATTAGATTTCTTATCCTATTGGAGAGGAAGGTCACTTAATGTACCCTTCATTCTCATGAGGAAAAAAATGTGGATTGTGTATATCTACATTTATATGTTTTTATTACCTAAGATATTTTCTGCAGTAAGAAAGATACAGGACAGTGCATTCTTTATGTCTTCTCACAGTCTTAGGTGTTTAAAGCAAGATTTTCTACCAAAGGGATTTTGTGAGGAGCCAGCTTAGCTAGATTTTGCAATAACTGACTCCTAGTGTCATATCTCTATCCTACTGTGCCTACCAGCTGTTATTGTATAGAGACACAGGCTGTAACAGTGCTTAGGTCCTAATATTGACCTAAATAAATATTAATACCAATAGCAGCTTATGAGGATGGGTAATCTAGGCAGACAGACAAAGACATCATTCTGCTGTCGATAGCTCATGTCTGTGCTGTTCATGGCCAGCATCCTTTGGGGGCCAGTGTGTCCATCCATACCTACAGAAGTCGGTAATGTTTTCCATGCATGCTTTGTATTCCCAAACAACACAACTCTAATTTCTGTAGTAGTGAAAGGTGGGGGGGACTAGATGATTTTTTAAAACATTGCATAGAGGATGAATGTTTTGTACCTTGCAGCAAAGGTGGATGGAGGCATTTGACATAGTGTTAAATGCCTATCCTGGACAGAGGCAGGGCAATTTGCCTCTTCTTATGTATAATCTCTTCCTGGAGTATCCCTTGTGTGAATTACTCAGCTAGCTCTGCTTGGGTTGCTTCAAGGATGGAATTAACTGTCTAACTAGAGAGGAACCTAAGTATGAAGTGTCATGACTGAAGAATGGATTATGTAGACACCAGGGTCTACATTAAATAGGAAGCAAGTTAGACTGGTAGGTTAGCCACAGGGAGGACTAAATCTCATATCAAGAATCAATCTGACCATTGAATTTAAATAACTTCCTTCTTTCTTTGCTTCACATCTTCAGTCTTGATGCCCTAAAGAGATAGACAAATTCTTTAAACTCACAGCGAGATATCAAGCCCAGCTACCCATACATCATGCCTCTCTCTCTTCCCCTTTGTCTTCCATCCACTGACACCTTTCTAAATCCCTGACAGTATTTACTAGGATCCAGTAATGTATTACATTCCTCCCTGTGATGCACTTCTAATTAATCCCTTGGGGATTATTCAAGCAATACTGACATTGGGAATATACATTACAACTGTTCAGGTTAATGGCCCAGTGATTCATTAGACAAGACATTCTTGGAAAGTAATTGATTGCATTAATTGTTTCACTGAACAGTGTGAACCACAGCTGCTGGATGGCCCTCCCAGCACTGGCCCAGAGCTTCTGCTGTGGCAGCATCACTGGGACGAGTTGCTGCTGGCTGTTGTGCTGTAAGTGTTGGATCTCCTTGTTCTCCTTTCCTCAAGGCTGAGCTCTGCTGCCATCGCCACTCTTTGTCTCTAATTCCTTCAGGAGGTCTGTGATGACAACTCAGAGTAGAGTTGGTGCTGGGGCATGGGGAGGAAAATTGAGCTAGCAGTACCGAAGGTTGCCTGCTCTTTGGCACTGACCAGTGTCAGGTTACTGAATAGTCTCATTCAGTGAGGTGGAAAATAGGGCATTTTGTAAAACTTTAATATGCTCAAAACAGCAAATGCCTTGGTGGAAGTCATTGCTCAGAGAGAATGCAGCTGTGATTCAAAAGGTTCTCAGAACTGCTGGAGATGAAGACTAAAGAGCCCGCAATAGTAAGAGAGAAAGGAAAACAGCAGGGTCTGGTATGACCAGCTCTTATGTCATGTACCCCATTTTTCACATGGTAACATTCCCCTTGCCTTTGCTGCAATGACCTTAGGAAGACAAACAGTAAGAATGCAGCTCCTGTTGTACCTGAGATTTAAGATAGCCTGTTGGCCTGCGAAAGCTGCTTGTGTTCCTGTCTTTCCCTGCATCCACTCTGCTGTGCAGCTTGAGGCAAGACACCCCTCCCCTAGGTTTGGTTTTAGGGTTAACAGTGGTAAAGGCAATGGAGCAGAAACTGCAAACCTGTGGGTGCCTGGGTGAGTTTCTGGAGGATCTTTCAGTTTGAGGTTCTCGTTGGCTCTGGTCAGAGATTTCCAGCCACTCCCTTCCTAATCTGGCAGCACAAAAGCTGACATTTGCACTGAGTGGCACTAGACTCTTGTTCACTTCCGTGGAGGACTTATCCCAAAAGTTTTGTGGGCTGCTTGGCTCTCCCTGTCCTGTGTAGCTCAGAGGGCTCGTTCTTACAGGTCAGAGAGATTTTTGAGAGTAGAACTGACACTGAAATGTATACGTGACACTGTATGGAGAGATCTGCTTCAATGACAAGAACTGCTGCAGTCAGGTGACAAAAGGCAAGTTTCCTTTTGGAATTAGCTCACCATAGAATACTTTATCCTGGGAAAAAAGGTAAGAATTCCCCTACAGGAGAGCAAAATGTGGTGCTTTGTTCTGTGTTGCTCTGAATTTGCAGAGGGCATGGCCTGGGCAGGAATAGCAGTCTGTGCTCACAAGTAACTTTTCTGAGATGGCATCACATGGCAAGGCACACCTGAGATTTAAAGGTCAGCTGCTGCCACCAAAAAAAGAGGCTGTCACAGAGGGGCACAGAGATACTACTGAAGACCAATGCAGCCAGCACCATGCTCTATTTGCAGGGGGGAAATGTGTGCCAACAACTTGATTTTTTGCTGAAGTAAAAGCAATGCAAGATATTGGTGCAAACCTCTACGTCAGTGATTCATCCCACTAAGGCAGTGGTGAGTATGACCTTTAGAGTGTCTAGCCTTGCAAAACATGGAATGTATACTAGGCAATCTAATTTCTGGTCATTTTAGAAATCAGACCAGAAAAACTGGGCAACTTGTAATTAAGGTAAAAAATTGTAGGAGACTTGGTGATAAGGAGTTGAAAGTGTTATAACATAATTACCTTTTGTAATTATAGTTTGTTTAAATGCTCCCTTAGAGATTTCATCATTGTAATTTACTCTTACTCAGAATGTTATCTTTGTGAGGAGTCGTGGTCAATGATTATTTGGTGTGTATCTGAGCAGTCAAATGGAGAACAGTTGGGTGACTTCTAACAGAGAGTCCCTAAATCCTGCAAATTCCTGACAGGACAGTCCTCCAGATACTGTGTACCTGGTTCAATCTTTACCTGGTATATATATATTGTTGTTATGTCTATTTATGAAACCTGTGCACCTTATAGAGAATATTGTCCAAGTATTTGAACACTGCTCTGCTACATACGTAAGGAAAGCACTCCATTAAAAAAAGCAAAAAAAAACCAAACCAAACCAAAACAAAACAAAAAAACCCCAAACACTCAGCTCATCTTGTCTTAGGATCCCTGTAGGAAGTTGCTTTGGATGTGGAGGAGCTGAAGTCTTCATTGCTGCTGGGTGAACGCACGTGTCTGTGTATATGTATCAGTCTGTGGGACATATGGAGTGACGTAGTCTTTCAAAGAGATGAGGTAAGACTGGCTATAGAGAGACATTAGGTAATAACCTCAATTAGTCTGAATGTGGAAAATAGAATATATGTTTGCCATATGAAAATGTAACATCATTGCCAAGACACAAATACCACAAAGAGAATACCTTTGTTTTTGGGAATGAAGAAACTTATTTGGTACTTTGGAATCAATAAATTTGGCTTAAATGATGCAGCTCAATGCAATCTTAACTAATCGGTGTTTTAAAAAAGTATATAAAATTCAACAAAAAGCTTAAAAAAAGAGATATCTTAGACACAATATCAATGTCAGAGGGAGTAAAATCTTCTTTGAACTTCCTGCCAACTGCTAGTTACTTACTGAAGTTTTATAGCTTTATCTTAGTAGTGGTGGCCTTCTGTATCTGTCACATCTTGTTTTATTTGCATCAGAGGCTGTAATTATATTCATACAAACTTTAACTCATTTTAAAAGCTGAAAGCAGCCCCTGATTTATGCTCCCTATAAGGCAATTCTTTCTCTTCTGGATGTAATATGTCATAGAGAAGAGTAAAGGTGCTGCCATCCCTCTGCCTTCTCCACACGCTTCCAGGACAATGCAGATATATTAACCAGGGACAGGGAGCGCTGGCTCCTCTTGGCTCCCTTGCAGAGCTCACATAGGGTGGTCGGAGAGCCCTCCCAGGGGCTGAGACAATGTTGAGACTCCAGAGAGCCTGCAGGATTATATTTTAAAGTGTGAAGACCGGGAAGGGCATGGGAGCATTACAGCTCCCCCTGTCCATACCCCTGTCTGCCTTTAGCTAAAGCAATGACATCCTTGTTTTATCTGCAACTTCACTCAAAAAACATCTAAAGCAAATTGTGGACAGTAAAGTTTTTCTGAGAGAGCAGGCATACACCACCAGTGCACCCATTTCAAAAGAATTGGTGTGAAAAATTTTACCTCTAAACTACAGAATTTTAAGTTTCTACGTGAACTAAGTTTATACATCTGTGGAGAAACAACTGGGAAAGGAAAACCCGACTTTAGAACCATTTCAGTCCGTGACAACATGGAAATGACAGGCTTTGTGAATTCTTACTGTTTACATGTTACATCATGGGATTCATGGCCTAATCAGCTCTCAATGCACATAATGTATTTCAAAAACTTCTGTCTTCTTTCTTTCTCAGCTGGTACCCATTTGGCATTTGAAGGCCAGTGATTACCTTGCTTTAGGCATTAGGAACGTGCTGGCACCTGTCCTGTGATGCTCAATGGCATTTTGAAGTGCAGCATCACTTCTCTGCTTTCTTGGATGTTCGTTCTCATGGAAATGCATCCACATAAACCATGTCTGCAGCAGCAGCATAGAGTTAAAATCCATTGAGGGACATGGGAAACCTTAGAAGGATTAAACTGCAGTGTTTGCTAAGTATCTTCAAAGACTTAGGAATAGTTGGTAGAACTACGTGATTTGTCCTGCGCGTCTGTTTTCCCTTCCTATATTTCCTATTAAATGTGACAGGCCTGGTAAAGGCAGGATTTTATCTGTGATTTCTGTGCACTTACAGATGTGAATACCTGGTTTGCTGTGGGTACACCTTGGGGTCAGTTAACCATTGACAAGAAGGTGCCGATGGGGTGAAGCATGGTGTGAGCAAACACCCACACAGGGCCACTGAGCAGGGCCAGCTCACACCTCTGTTGTGCTCACCCATGGTCTTTGCTGAAGTCACTGTTGGTTGAATGAGTGACCATGTGAGAGGGATGGCCAGGTTTCTCCTGAGGTCATGACAAGGACCTTCATAGAGAGCAGCACCAGGTGGGCATCAACCCCTTGGTGTTTCTGAGCCACCACTGGATCTGAATTCTCCAGCATCTTCCCAGCCATAAAAAGGGTCCCCTCTGTAAAACCCCTTCTTGCCTCCAACATGTCATTTTCCCAGCAGCTTCCCAGACACTCCATGGATGTAGTGAGATTTCCACGGAAACGTGGGTCACAGAAAGCTGCAGGAGGAGCAGGCCTCCGGAGCCACTACCCGCAAGTGGGGCTGAGGAATTTACAGCCCTCCTAGTGCTCACACTTTATTTCTCCCCACAGTTGTTATTGTGCAGCCATGTGAGTCTTCTGTGTTGTGTCAGCAGAGACCTTGGACACGAGAGCAGAGTATGTTTCTGTGCCTTGCTTGCTGCTGTTTTTCCAAGTTTCCCATCTCTAAACTTGAGTATGTTTCCCTCTCTCACAGGGTGTGTGGATATCACGGGCTCAAGTGCTGTGGCTGCAGCGGGCAGGGGAGAGGGTGTCCCTGGGGGGCAGAGGTGTGTAGGGCTGCCATTGCCCCAGAGGGAAGGACAAACCCACCCGCAGGCCCTGCCCACCATTGGCCCAGGACAGGGGCACTGATGGCCCCCAGACCCTCCAGGACAATGTGCATTTCTGCATTGCTCATAAACAAATGTATCTAAACCACCACACTTTATATCCACTTACAATTCTGAATACCTTTCCATTTATCTAAAGCTTGCTGAGGTGAGTTCCTATAAGGGAAGACTTATTTCATTTCCATGAAATGTTTATATTTTCTGGGAAGTTTCTCTCTCACCTCTTTAAATTTTACTGCAGTTGGCGTGCAGCCTGCAGCAGGGTCCTCCCAAGGAAGCTGGTGAGGCAGGGAGGTTCAAGAGGGACTATAAATTTCAAACTCTCTGGGTTAGAATAATTTAAGTGCACCAAGTTCTTAACCTTAAAGTATCAATACTGAGGAGTTGGTTTTTTTGTGGTTTTTTGGTTTTTTGTTTTTTGTTTTTTTTTTTTTTTTTTGTAGTGCTGTAAAATTCAAGCTAAAAAGCCTCTCAACCTTAACAGGAAAAAAACCCCAAAAAACACCAAACCCAAACTAAAACCAATTCCTCCCCACCCCAAGCTCAAAGTAAATAAAGATTGAATATGAACAGGGGATTGATCCTGAACTATGTTTCTGGAGTTTAATATTCTATTGTCCCAAGGATGACTGTTTTGACTGTTCATGAGGATAACCATCTCATGAAGCTTTTCCTTACAAAAAAATATGAAGACCCATAACCTAGTACTCATCCTTGCAAAATGGATGTAGTTCTCTTTCTGCATCTAATTTCTGTCTTTAAAATCCAGAAAGAACTCGGCCGTTTCAACACTGATTTTTGGAGTGGATTAGGGCTGGCAGATCTGATATGTCCCCATGGATGATGAGGCTGTGGCTGTACAAAACCACTTATCTGCATTTCACTCTGCTGCAATTACATTTTCTGACTGGTTTGATGACTTTCTGACTTAATATCAAGCATATATATGCAATTTTTATGTCTTATATCCTCTTGTATGGCATGTTATCTTCTCACAATATTAATGCATTACCTCAGTGAAATATCTAATGGTGTATTCAGGCAACTATATATGTTTTGGAAAAAGACACCTTCAAATGGGGTCCACAAACTTTTACCAAAAAATCCACAACGAATTCCAGTACAGTATAAAATCTCAGCTGTTTTCTCTCCAGCAGGAATGTAAGGTAAATGCATCTCCAAAGAAATATTTAGATACCATATCTCACAGAATAGATACCACATTAAGCAGAATATGTGAGATCATCAATCTAATATGGGAAATATAGGACCTTGAGGTCAATATTTGACAAGACAGTGCAGGAGAAACTGTTTTATAAAAAACAAACATTTAACCTCTAACCCTACACACAGTCTCCAACAATAACTTTCAGTCTGAAACAGCTCTGTCCTCTGGGGAAAGATGCTGCTGAGTCTCCCATTTCCAGGGGTAAAAATGACAGGGGATGGAAAGGACCAGTACAGGCCACATTAATGCTGGTACTTAAACACTTGTTCCTCACAGCCTTCCCCAAAGTAAAAATGTGGAAACTAAAATGAGAGCAAATCAGAGTTTCTGGGTCTCTTTTGGAGCTCTCCAGGAGCAGCCCTGTAGAGAAAATTCCCAAAATAATCTTCTGGATGCCCTCACTTGATCTGGGATTACAGAGATGAAGCTTGTTTTGGCATCTTACCTAGAAACTCCATTTGTAGATGCCAAGAACTGTTCAGAAGAAATAAAGGACACCTAGTATGAGAGTGACAAGGCTTTCTACAAGGAAAGTGTCATCTTTACAAACCAGATGCATAGCACAGAACCACCCCATATGCACTGCAGTGGGCATTTCCCACAGTCTGCAGATCTACCTGCCTGTCTGCTGCTGGTTCTGGCAGCACTTGGTGCCTGGAAAGGGTGAAGGGCTGCACCCCCTGCCTGTGTGCAGGGTCACAGGGCAGGTGACCCTGCAGGTGACCCTGCTGCCACCACTACTTGATCCACAGGCTCAGTGCCTCCAGAGCCACCATCCTGGTCAGGCACCTTCTGCAGTAACAGTCCTAGCTTTTTTAGGAGGCATACCTGAATCCAACTGAATCTACATAGAAGTGTGGGAACAAGCTGGACTGACATCTCTATCTGATAAGGACTTGGGATACAGTTTGGAAGTGGCAAGGTTTCTCCTGATAGTAACACTTAAATTGGGAGAAATCAGCCAGTGCTGAAAACGGACAAAAGAAACCAGTGTCTTAGATTTAGCTATCATCTAGTAATCTTAATCTGTGTATTATCTGTCAGGTTTTTTTCTGACATAGTTTGTAACTCCCAGAATCATCTCTGGGCAGTGAGATAAACTATGAATTCATATTCAGAAATCCCCCCTTCACCTATGAGTGGACTTTCTGAGGAGCCAAAAAATAGCAGAAGTAGAGCAAAGTTCATAGTGTTTCTGGTCATATCAGCTTCAGGTGAGACTGGTCTTATCTGTCACTGGCCAGCTGAAACCAATAGGGATTGGTGCATGAAGTCACTTCCTCTGTGTTTTCTCCACAAAAAATGCCCCAACATGTCATAGCTGAGCATGTTCAAGCTTGCCACAGCCTTTCCATTGGGTGACTGACAGCACTGCAGGGCAGAGGTGTGTGAAGCTGCAGCATGACAAGAGCCAAGGCAGAGATCCATGATAATGTACTTTGTCCTCCCATGGTTTTCAAGATAGGAAGAGAAACGTGGTATCTACCTAGTAAAAGTGACAGCCCCCAACATGTGGAACCCATCCCTACTTGTCACTCGGCACTGCTCTGTCTTTTTGGACAAGGCCGCTTGTATGTGTGAAGTTATTAAGCAGAAACAGCCTGACTATCAGAGCAGGCTCAGCCTGACTATCAGGCAGGTACCGCACCAGTTTGAAGAGCTTGGGAGCCACCAAATGGCCCTAAGAAAGCTACACATCCAGCTACAAAAAAGTATACAGACACCTGATTCTAAAGAGACACATTTTTGTTCCTAGATATAAATCCCATGAGACAGTTCAAAAATAATTAATTCAAATGACTTCGAACCCATATTTTTTTTAATCCAGCAAACCTAAGGAGCAATACACTTGAGTTATACTGTTGAGAAAAACTTACAGAAGAAAAAGTATAGGAAATGTATGCACAGTTAATCACTGGCTCTTGTTTAATAAATGTCATAATTTTCAGGTGTATCTAGTAAAAACTTAAGGCTGATAATGGTCAGCTGATTAGAATTTTTTCCCAGGGCCTGGGGACTTAAGGCTTAATTAGTAATTAAGAACTGAGCAGACTGGAATGCATATTTGCCCTTTGTTATTAAAAAGGGGTAAGAGGTGGAACTGTTTTTGGGCCTAATGCTAAATGAGGTTGTCTGTATGGGAAGGTCAGTCAAGATCCTGCTCATCCTTTATGCCTCTTCATCCTGCTTGTCTCCATCAAATTATTCAGTAGAGAGGTAGCAAGGAGAAATGCCTGTCTGACCTTCTCAGGAAGTAAAGCAGTCTAGTTATTCCTAGACTTAGATGAGCAGTAGCTTAAATGTTCTTGCACACAATTTGCTCTAATAACAAAACTTTTCTTTGCCACGGCAAATAATGTGAGCTCCAGAGCCAGCTGTGGAGTTCTCTCTGCTGTGTGATTGAGCACCACAGAATGAGCAATGCCAACAATAAATAATGACAGAATCAAAAAGCATGGAAGCCCTTTTCCTGTAACAATATATATCTTTCAGTAAAACACTCTCATCTCACAGCAGAAAAGCACCATTATGCCCCTGAGACCACTCCTCTGATTCCACATTTTATGGACCAGCTCTTTATTCCTAAATTCAGCAGATGCATGGCTTATAGCTGGTCCCAGCATGGAATGCATCAAAAGCAGCTTGTCTATTACAAGTGACCTGCTAAAGAGAAGAAATAGTGTTTGTATCCTCTGTAGCATTTTTAAGACTGAAAAAGGAGACTTGGAAGACTTCTTTTTTTCTGGATCCTGCACTGCTCAATAGTAAGTATTTGAAATACAAAAAAACCCTGAGGACAGATTGTTTACTCATTTTTCTATTGGAGGGGTAGAAAGAGAGGATGAGTAGTGGAAATTCTTGGGAAGGACTCTGCTTGAACAGTAAGACAACTAGAAATTATCTGCTACTGCTCTCTGGGATTTTGGCTGTGGGTTTTGTTTGTTTTTGTTTGTTTGTTTGGGGGGTTTTGGTGTTTTTTGGGGGGTTTGTTTTATTTTTTAAGATTTCTGTTCAAATAATCTTTCTCTTTTTCTTTTAGTAAGAGACTGTTGTATTGATTGTTATTATACCATAGTGTACACTAAGTAATCAAAGAAGCCTTCTTATGTCCTTAGAAGTTGTCTTGTTGTATTGTATTGTACAGCTGTCCATTGAGACCACAGACTCTTCTATCTAGTGCCTGCTTTTGGGAGGCTATGTGCTATGTTTAAATTGGGATAATAGAAGTGGTGCACAGCCTGTTATTCCATTCAACTTCTATCCAAATTTCGGAGATAATGCCAAACAAATCTCTGTGTGTGTCTGTTCACCTATACACATGCATATACCCAAAAGCAGGCATCAAGTCACTGCAGAAATCTTTTGGGGACATGATCCGTGGGATGGGTGGAAGCACAAGCATTCTGGAGTAGTGGACAGTAAAGGTTCCATCTGGCACTGCCTGAGAGCTGGGGCTGTGCCTGTCTTGACTGACAAGTGCCTGTCTTCTGTGGAGGTGACTGTAGGGTAGTTCCACTTATAGGCTGTGCTTCTGGTTGTGACCATGAACAACAAAGCCAGTCTCCTGTATGCCAGGTCATGTTTCTTTTTGGCAGGTATTACTGGACTGGCCATTGTCAGAAGCATAAAGAGGACTCAAGAAGGATAGGATCTTTCCACTTCCAGTGTTTTTCATGTTGTTCCAACCCCAGAATTCTGCAACTAAGTCATAACAATATAGGTTGCTTTAATTGCTTTCTGCAAATTTTCTCCCTCACACCCTTGTCCATTTCATTCCCAGATCTTATTGCAGCTCAGCTTTCTCAGTGTTTTTGGACTAGTGCTTCAAACAGACATTCTGGAGCTGCTCACTGCAGACACCAACTTGTGAGGGGGATGTGGAAGGAAAGAGCATCTATATATGCACATGCTCTGGTAAACACCACCTGCATACTATGTCAGGTCTCAGTGGCATCAGTGGCATCACATAGGGACATGGATTGCCACTGTAGACAGACTATTCTGTAACAAGACACCAAAGCATACTGCACAAAGCAGAGCTAATATTTTCTTTCTCTCTTGTTTTCCTTTGACTGGCTCCAGCAGCCCACCCTGGCCTGCCCACAAAACCCAGCTTTGTACATGAAGACACACCGGGTCTGGGCTTTGCCTCTACAACTCTGGCATGGATATAAAATGACAGGAGAAACAGTTGGGAGCTGTGAATTAAGGAAAACACTGCACTGTGGTATATTGGCTGAATGAATATGTGTACCCTAAAAAAGTGTATTCAGATTTATTAGAGGACAGGCACAATAGAGAACTGGTAATTTCAATTCCTTCACAGAAAAGGCTGGAGTGGTGTTCTGCAGTTAAGAAGTGCTGATTATATAACAAATATTTAAAAAATGGACTTGTACTTTTTGAAGTTAAGTTCCTCAGTTTCATTTCCTTATTGGGAAGACAAGCCACTCTAAAAATCTCTGTATTATATGATCACCCAACATGCTCGGAGTGCTACCTAGGTCAAGGAGAGTTTAAAATTCTCTCTTTACCAGTGCTTTTTTTTTGCAGAACAGGTACTGCCATTTACAAACCAAAAAAGATAACATGTTGGGGAAGGGAGAAGGCAGTGGAAGGACTGGCTCCAATGTTATGGAACAATATAATCTTGGTTACCTGAAACTGTATGGGCATCCAAACACAATAGGACTGCAGCAGGAAAAGGGAGGGCTAGCTCATTTCTTCCCTGGAATGGAATGACATGTCTCAAACTAACACTCAGCCAAGAAGCTTTATTATTGTTGGTGTGATTTCAGAGTTATAAGGAAAAGGCTCCGAGTGTTGATGGGGAGGACTTGCTCTCTTGCTTCATGGTGCTTAGAATTTTAAAATAATCCCTTGAAAGAGGAGCACAACTGGAATCATAGTTGAATGTGTTGATTCTGTTCCCTGCAAAGTCTACAGAGAGTCTTACTAAAAGGGGGAAAATCATCTGTGTGGCCTTGAAACCTCATATAATGTTCCTGTGTTGGGCCAATAAAAAATATCCTAACCGTTATTCTGTCTGAGCTCAAGTCTTGAAGGAAATGTTGGGCTGAGTAGGAAAAAAGTTCTACAGTTACAGGTCTTATAATTCTCAGAGCTTTTACCCAAATGCCCCCTACTTCCAAGCCCTGTCTCCAAACACTCAAACTGTGGAAGTGATAACCTGGAGACTTGGCAGTGTACATGACATTTTACTGAGGGAGCTTATACAAATATTATCTCAACTGAAATGAGGGTTTAATTCTATTATCTGTGGCTTTTCTTTCCCTGGGGTCAAAAGTACAGAAAGTGGTCATGTTGTCTTTATAGCCCAAGAAACAAAAGACCTGTTTTTAAACCAAATAATTAGTCATCCAGAACTAATGTCCCACAGCATTAACCACTAAGGGGGCTTTGGAGTGATCTGAACCAGTGTGTGGTTCTCCAGACACATCATTTCAGAGGTGCTGGGACAATGCACTGCAGAGGATTCTCTTGAGATGGCTGATACCATGATTGGGGAACAAGGAGCAGGGACTCTGCAGGTACTTTGAAGAAACCTTGCAATCGCCTGTTCCTCCAAGAGTGCTTCTCATTGTCTTATGCTGAAAATTCCGTTCCCTGTTGCTTTGTCTTACCTTGTGCAGGTTGCAGGTGTGTGGTTGTGCATGACACAGCATGGTGACAATCAGCAGTACCCTGCAGATTGAAGGGGATGCTGGTAGAGCTCAAATGCGAATTAGTGTGGCCTGGCATCCTACAAGGCATCTCAAATTCTGCAACTGTGATCAGAGTTGTTTTGAAGGAGTAACCTTCCACGCCAGCATCAAAAACCAGGATCAGCACAAATCTGCTCTTTGACTTTGACTAGTCGGTTGCTTTTAGCAGCTCTTGTGCAAAACTAAAGGGGTCCAGACTCAGTTCTCTGCCTTTTAAACTGTTCGTGTCCCAAACTGGGGAATTCTGAAATTTGAAAGGCACTAAAGCAGATTTTTTTTAGCTGTGGAGCTAAAACCTTAGTATTTCCAGTGCCTGAATACTGCCTCCTCCATATCTGCTGAGGATGAGGGCTCCGAAGAGCTCACAGTCTAAACAAAAGGCTCATGGAAATGCTGGAGGATTGTTTGCTATACATGCTGCTACAGTGTTACTTCTTTGTAAGTAATGAGTACCTTAAGGAAGAATGACACAAGCTCTCTCTGACTAGGATTTTGTCAGTGGATCAGGTCAGAGGTTGTGCAAAGAGCTCATGGAACTGGCAGGACCTGAAGGAATGCATTGGGCAGGATGCTTATGTCAGGGATGC
This sequence comes from Platyrinchus mystaceus, assembly GCA_035041135.1. NCBI lineage: Eukaryota > Metazoa > Chordata > Aves > Passeriformes > Tyrannidae > Platyrinchus > Platyrinchus mystaceus. The sequence goes on from JAWWLV010000040.1 coordinate 217,902, forward strand.
ACACATCCATCAGCTCTGCCTTTGCTGGCAGCTGACACTACAAATAGAGTGGGGCAAGTTCCTCCTAACAGAATGGAAACCCTGAAAGAGTCATAACAGTCATGACATTGGCTCAGGGGCTTACAGAGTTAATAACTTACTACAGTTCATGTCCCAGGCCAACTCTTTTAGCTGGTCATTAATTTACAACCAGTGCCCAGAGCACTAATTATTTTTACTTAGAAGAATGACTCAAATCCAGCCAAAGATTTTGTAATGCTTCCCTCTCAGATGCATATTGCAAGGCTGAAAGCTGGATCTACTTGTTCACTGCAGGTTTTCAAGGAGAAAGTTGATTGGTTTCTAAATGCTTGTTCTTTTCTCTTAGAAATTCCTGTTTTCTGCTACCATCCACTGTGACTGCATATGATTGGTGAACAAATTTTACTACTACTTTGTTTTACTGGTTTTGGCTGGGATAGCATTACTTTTCTTCCAAGTAGCTGGTATGGTGCTGTGATCTGGATGTGTGACCAAAGCAGCCTTGATAACACCCTGGTAACTAGTGTTCCAGTTACTGATGAGCAGGGCTTATACCAACCCACCAGTGAGGGGCTGGGGTGCACCAGGAGCTGGGAGGGGACACAGCTAGGACAGCTGACCCCAACTGACCAGTGATGGATATCCCACATTACATGGCATCATGCTTAGCAATAAAAGCTGTGGGAAGAGGGAAGGAGAGGATGCTTAGAGGGATGATGTTTGTCTTCCCAAATCACCGTTACAGGTGCTGGAGCCCTGCTGTCCTGGGGATGGCTGAACACCTGCCTGCCTGTGGGAGGTGGGCAATGAATTCCTTCTTTTGCTTTGCTTGCGTGGAAAGCTTTTGCTTTACCTGTTAAACTATCTCTGTAAAACCTGTAAACCCCATGAGTTTTCCCACTTTTGCCTTTCCACTTCTCTTCTGTTCCCCATCCTGCTGAGGAGGCGGTTGGGGAGTGAGTCAATGGCTGTGTGGGGCTGAGCTACTACCAGGGGAACCCACAGTGTTTACATGACACAGCAACTTAGACTTCCAACTTATCTCAGATCATTTGTCAGGTAAAAGCTGCAGTACTTTCTCAGTATTCAAGAGATACTTTGCACTCCTAGTCATCTCAGACTTTTTTTTGACTTTTTTTTTTCCTTGCATTGCACTGGGAGCACTGAATGAATGCAAAAATAGTTGTTTTAATCAAGAAGAAACTGAAAAATATGGTTTGTTGACAGCATGTGCTAGAATAATACAATCCAATGCTGCTGCTGTGGTAATTACAAGTGAAATAGTCCTTCACTCTAAAAGATACTCTTCAGGCTCTGTTTGTTCAGATGGCCCACTGTCCTTTTGGTCTAAAGCTATTACTTAAATTTTCCACATAACAACTTCCCAAAGATGCCTTTGAAAATTTCTAAAGACAACATGTACTTAATATTTTAATATAAGCAGGTTTGATTCGATACAGATTGTTCAGAAGCACCAAATATTTGTGGATGTATCTTAGGTTGTATCTAAATCTGTACTTCCGTGCATAGTTTTGTGTCTGAAAGCAATCCCAAGCCACATGGTCTGTGAAACAGCACAGGGAGCTTAGTAGAAATACAAACCATGTGTACTATGATGCCACTAAATCACAGATCTTCCTTTTGTCTGTTTTGATAGCCCTTGATCCTCCAAGGACGTGGAAGTATTTTTCAGTCCAGCAACTGAAAAATAAGGCCACTTTGGATTCTGGAAAGGAAAACATTCTGTTTAAATCCATCCCTCTATACTTTTGTTTTCAGACACTGTCTGTCAGTCTAGCCTTTGAAATTAGCACAAATACCCATGAGAAATATAATCCTGCTCAAGGCTCTGAATTAAATACATTGCAGCCGATAAATAGTTGCCCTTTGACTTCCAAATTATGTTTAATCTCCAAAGCAGGTACAGTAACCTTGGATAATCTGCTCATCAGTTTTCGAGGTTAAATAGATGGATATATTAGTTTCCTCTAGATTTCATTGTTTTATAATAGCAATGGGAACATAAGATCAGCACCACAAAAAAAGCACCAGGAACTGTCTGCTACACTTTGTGGAGTTTATTAACAAGCCTCAGCAGAAATAATCTTTATTGCCCATGCAGTGACTTTGGGCTGCCCAGGGAGACAGTTGGCATTTCTGGGGTGAGGAAAGTACTACAGGCATGTTAGGTCTGCCTTGCCCAGGTGTAACTGCCCAGAAGAGCTGTTGACTTGGAAGAAAGCACAGGAAAAGAACATGACCACTTCAGAACTTTAAAGAAGCAATATAAAGAAGATTAGTTAAAAGACACTTTCACAGATCATTGGGTACACTCAGTAAAAACTTTATAGGAAGTAAAAATTCAGATTCAGCTCAATTAAATGAGTGGCTAACAGAACCCATTGTACAGTCTACAGAAGTCAGGCAGGTCATGATTTTAACATTCTCCATTTTTTCAAAGCAAATCAAGAAATAAAAATAAAGCTCATGTAGAACAAAATGTTCCCGATGAACCCTCAGGACAGCAACCTCAAACCCTGTGAGCCTCTGTGTTCACTAGATGGTGTCCTACTGCATTATCTTTTGGTAGGACACTGTCACACAGTTTTCTGAATGCAAGTGGCAATACTCAGCTTGGCTTCCTTGTCATGCAAATCATCAGAACAATTGGAGCATATACAATTACCCACCTGAAATCCATACTTACGTGGGACAGGGAGTCAATGGGGGAACTGTCTAAAATTCATCGTGTAATGCAATTTATTGATCATTTTGAGAGGTGATTTATGGAATTACAAAGGTCTGACAATCATTGACTACCAAATTACCCTTTAAATTATTCAATGCTTTGGAGATTATTTGTTGACCTGCTGTGACCTATATTGAGCTGACTCCTGCAGCAGTGCAGAGCATTGCATGCTGCTGCAGTGCAGGTAGGGCACATGCAGATTTTACACCCTGTTGGTAGTAAAAACCATTAATTATGTCCAAACTTATTTTGAAATACAAAGCTATAAAAAAGCTTTAAAGTGAAGGTCACATCAGGTCAAGATTCCTCATATCCTCTTCCAAAAAGAGAGCAAACTGCCCATACCTCTACTTTATCAAGGCTGAAATCAGGTTAGATCCCTTTTTGCCAATTCTAACAAGCAAAGCCAGGCATTTTTCAAAAGGTAGCAGTGGTACATCAGACTTTCATCAGAGTGGGCAGTAATCATCTTCACCTGGCTGCTAAGGAGTTTTTGTGAGAAAGCAAACAGCTCGAACATAGTGGCAGTATCTGTGGCACTAGCTCTGTAGTCCAGAAACTCCTGCTTACTGCAATAATGAGCAGTTGTGGCTTTTTTTTACTTTTGGTTGACAAGTAGACCTCTGAAGACAAAGTCATAGAAACTTCCCAGATGTTTTTGTCTATGTAATACTCAGAGATGAAATTGTGTCATATTTATAGAAAAAGTAAATTGAAAGTTTTATTATGAATTTCACACTATGTTAAAATGAAAGCACTTCCTTGACACATCATGCTGAATAAATGAGGCTGATGGGGGGATTGCTTTTCAGAGAACCACTGAAATTGTTAGGAAATGATCAAACATTCAGAGAGATTCATGCAGGAGTTAGCCATCCTGATAGAAACTGTCCGCACACCAAGTTAATTGGAGTGAAATGACTATGAAAAGATGACAAGCTAAAGCAGGTCTAGGTACATGGGTGGCAAAAGGCTATTGTGTAAGAAGCATTTTGGTGTAGGTGAAGAGTCCCCCCAGCTTTACAGGTGACATTTGCATACGTTCAAAGTTTGTCCACAGTTAAACTTGCCCAGTTAGCGTAAGGAGAAGAGGTATTACTTTTTATAAATTTTGATGAATTCTTGTGACAAATTGTTAAGCAACCGTGTTCCTTTGCAAGTTTTGAACTGTGACCCAAAGTCTTTAATGAAAAAAACTTAAAAGTGCCCTTTTTCTCACGTGATTTTACTGATTTAATTGTTAGGCTAGTTGCATGAGTTTCCTTTCCCAAAGAGGGAAAAGCCCCACTTCAAAGTGGGACAAATTTTTCTGTACAGAGTGTGTATAGCAAGTCTGCAAAGCTGCATGAGTTGAATTGTGCTTCTCCAACATCCATAGAAAAAGGAGTAATCTGTATTTCCCAAGAGTGTGCTATGAACCAGTGTTTTATCTAAGGACGAAGGGAAAAGAGCATAGAATAAATTTCCTCCTAGATGTGTTAGAAGAACGTGCTCTTTAGACTGTATGTCTCTCTCTACTTCACACTCTCCCTGTGTCTGTAACATATTCTGCTGCTAAATATGTTGATCTGTATTATTCAGTTATAGTTTTGCAACTCCTCCAAACACTCAAATTACCAGCATTTGGATTTCACAAAATTAGAGAAGTGCTCTTCCCTTCCTGTCCTTGCCATGCACTGTCTGCAGGGGAGATCACAGATGCTATGAACGATCTTGAGGATTAATTGAGCTGCACTGCTCAGTATGTTACAGCTGGCCAGCCACAAAACCAAAAGGTCTGAAAGTGTTTGGGACAGAGTGCTGTCTGCTGTGCTAGCCCAGCCCTAAAAGCCAGAGCCATTCCTGATTTTTGCCAGATGCCCTCAGGGCTTGGTGACCCAGGGAGGCTTCAGTTTCTTCTTGAAGATCAGTTGTATGTATGAGAGTGTGGTGGTGCGCTTGTATGTGTAATGTAAAGTGCCCTGATCAATACTTCCAATTTTCAGGATTAGTAATTGTTAGTTCAAACTCAATTTAACAGTTGGATTTTATCTCTGCTACCTGTAGGGTCAATGTAGGTAGAACAACTCCCCAGTCCCAGGGAGGCAAAGCTGGGGCTCCAATGGCCGTTAGGTGGTGCCCCTGGCTTGAGTTAAAAAAAAAAAAAGAAAGGATGCAAAAGACTCTACTGTCCTCATTTTAATTATGCAAATAGGAACAGGTCTAAGAGGGAATCTGTAGGGCAAGATTAAGTTCTAATGTGGGAATGCATGAAGTACTTTTAGCGAAAGATATTTTTGCCATTAAAACAGCTGCTAGAGGAGAACAGTTTCTTCCAAGTCAGTTGGGTCTGCCATCCGCCTGTACCGCAGCCTTTGTTCCGTGGGGGTAGGTGGCCTCTGTCATCTGCCCTCACCTTGGCCCTTGTCCCATGGGTGCCATCTCACCTCTAACCATTCTCACTGCAGTTTGTGCCAATTGCAGAGAGCTGACATGACAGAGGTGTCTCTGACATGCAGAGAGTCACTTTACACGCCAGAGCATGCTTTGTTATGCATCACTCCCTAAGCTTATGTATTTGCATTATTTTGGGTTCTGCCAATTTATCTGCCCTGTTTTAAATCCTGTTGAAGTGCTTTGTCCCGTAACCTGCCGATAAGAATGCCACACAATAAAATTACTTATTTATCTGTATTTTTTATTGAGCGCTTTTAATAGTGTTGTCTGCCCCTTGCTCAGCGATGAAAGGATATGGCTATTATTCTGCAGACCAAATCCAGCTCATGATGTAATTTCTCTAGTTTTGAGTGATCCACAGAGTTCAATGTGATGTCTTTTTGCATGTCATGTACAGACAGTTGTCACTGTTTGCTGAGTTCTGAGGCTTAGCTCATGGGATAAGGTGAGGGAGCCAAATCCTGAACCCTTGCCAGTGACCAACAGTGAATGAAGCTCAGAGCTGCTGACCACCTGAGTGCTCCTTTAATCCTGGCCCCACCATGGCACCTGAACAACTGGCTCCATTGGAAGAATTTTGGCTGCAACAAGGGAAAATTTTAGGAAAATAAATGTTCCCTGACTTAGATATTTTTGTTTCAACTGCTTCCTAGATAAGCTCCACAGTATAGCTTAGGAAAACGGCAGGTGGGGTGGGGCTACTGCTCAAGATATTTGGGCCTGGCTTGCTTTAGACCTTATTTTGCCTTTTTGAGGAAACAAGCATTCCTACTTCTTGTCCATGGATCCAGGACATTCTGACCAGCTTGGCAAGAGCAGCTGGTAAGAGCAAAGACCTAGGGAGATGCCTGATGCTCCTGGGTTCCAGCAATCACAGGAAAATCAACAGCCTCATTTTTCCACATCAGCTTTTCCATTAGCATAATTGAGAATAATGAACTGAATCAACAACTCCAAGGTTGACTAACAACTACAGCTTCTCTGGTGATGAAAAGCATTCCATATCCTATTATTAGCAGATCAGTGTGAATAACTGGGAGACATATAGCAAAAGCTACCGGTTGCAGAGATTTCATTATAGTTCTCAAGTAAAATTTAAACAGCTATATTTTTATGATGTAAATTTTATCTCTTTGATTTAATCTCTTGAAAATTACTATTATTTTTATCATTTGTTTACCTACAATTACAGGAACCAGAACCTTGTCCTGTCCCCTTATTTCTTACCTTACATCACACTTGCTATCCTTTGGGTATCCTGTGGGATATCCTATGAGATTGCTATTGTAAAACATGCATCAACCTTGTGAGTCTCAACTTGGGAGCAGCAGAAGCAGCAGCTGCTGCTGCCACTGCCACATACTCCCCCTCTCAGTGAATTACCTGCTCTTCCGGCCTCCCTCTCCTGGAGACTGTGCTCAACATAAATGCTGAGCTACTGGTTAGGAGGAGAGAGATTCTGTAGTTCTTCTGGTCTTGCTGTCAGAGAAAATTATCTTCCCTCCTGCACATCTGCTATGCATAAAGCTGCTGTATTCAGTGGGAGTGAAGGAAAAAAGCAGCTTTCATTTTCTTTTAATTTCATTTCATTTTCTTTTTGAAATAGAGATCCAATCACCTGCAAACTCAAAGGAACTGGCATTGGAGGTGGGTGCTTCCTCCACTGAGCAGGTTAATAGGAAAGATATCTGCCTGTATGGGCAGCTCCTGTGCTTTACCTCCCATCTCCTCAGTCAGCAGATCCAGGGGCTTTGCCTGGGCTCTGTTGGGAGGGCTGCACAGGGAAGGAGCACTTGCTTCTCCTGTTCTTTCACAAATGCTGCTGCAGATAGTATGTGTCGGGATAGCCCAGAGACTGGGAAGGTAATATAAGTTTGGATAGGGCTGGTCAGGCATGTGCAGCAGGCTTAGCACTACACTGAGCTACATTGCTCAGTGAAGTCCTCATGCTGGAAATGAGTCATTTTATCTCTCTCCACCTCCGGAAAAGATGGTATCTACAGGACACAGGTGAGAAGGAGTGGGAAGAAGGATTCTCTCTGAGATGTCATCACTGTATTCATCCCTCCGAGATTTGGCCACTGTCTCAGCATTTTACATGCAGTTCATGCCAGCTGTTCTCCTGAACTTCACTCTGACTGGAGGGGTGAAGGCTGAGTATGGAGTGATCAATGCATTTTCTTTATTCTTTATTATTTATTTATCCTGCATTTCATTTTTTGAAATACAACCTGTTCATTTTGGGGGTGATTTTGTTTTTCCCTTTTTTTATTTCCCCAGAATTAATGTAATTAATATGGAAAGTATCTTATACTAGGAAATTTGTAGAAGTACATGAAAGCATGTCTCTGGTGCTAGTTACCTGCATTGGACCTGACCTTGACTTATGGCTTGACTGTGGACCTGCCTCATTGCCACAGACTTGCCTGATGATCTGAGCTCTTTGCTGACACCCTGAGCTTATCCTGCTCTTCACACCTCGTTCAGGTACTCCAGGACAGGCCACAGCTAAAAAGGGCCCTTAATGGCCTGTCATGCTCTCACACTTGGCCCCCATCCCTTGCAAGCAGCTGGCCTATGCTATGTCTTGGCACCTGTCACATTTCTAACTTGAATCATGTTTTCTCCAAAATACATGTGCTGCGTGATCAGCTGTGTGCAGCGTATGCTCTCTCTGACTTGTAAGTCTACAGGGATATTTTTAAACCAGTCACTCCGAACTTCCAATAACTAAATGTGATGTTTTTGTGTACCACTTTTTCCTTCTATTTTAGGGTTTCCTGAAATTCCTAACGCAGCTTTTGTTGCAGGAAGTTCATTGTGAATCCACGTCGATGCTAGGTGAGACAAGAAAGGTGCTGGGACAGGAGGGCTCTGAATTTGCTGAATTTGCTCTCAGCAGTTCAGCTTCAGATCTAACTGGAGCTGGAGTACAGTTTCTCACTGTGAATGGGGAGAAATTCAACTCAACAGGTATTTTCCTTGTCTGGAATACCAGGTTTCTACTAAATGAGAGCACAGGGGGCAACTGAAAGGAAAACAAACTACTTTTAGATAAGCATGGTGCAATTAACACTCAGATTGTGTTCTTTTAAGTTCACTGCTTTCTTTTGCGAAGACCACTTATAACCCTAGACAAGTTCTGAAATTTTTAAGCTGAAATTGTGCTTGGCTTCTGTGAAGATGAGCATTTGTTTCTCCTGTCCCTCACCTTGTTTTCAAACTTCCTTCCCCATTGATATTGAGTGGAAAGCTGTCCATGTACAGATTGCCTTTCCATCCTAATTTGATCTGGCACTGCAGACACCTTGTGGAGCTATTTCTAAAGGAGCTAATCTGCACCACAGACTCCTACCAGCTGTGTGCTGACTACACTGCAGGTTGACTTGATGGAGCAGGAAAAGTCCACCTCTGTGGAAATTTTTAACATTCAAGCATAATATATTGAAATATAAAATGCATTCAAATTAGAGGCTAGGTGTAACAGCATTAGTGGCTTACCGCATCTGGAATTCAGTGCTGAGCAAGGAACCCGGCGTGGACCAGCTCTAATTTGGATCATATGACATGCCAGAACATGTGCACTGAATCTGGAAGGGTTTCTGTGGGTATGGCAGGGGACAGCCAGCACCACAATAATGGCACAGATCTGAGTGGGCAGGCTGGCTCTCTTCCACGAGACCTGTGCATTGAGTAGATATGCCATCCCCGTAGAGGAAACACTGATCTCAGCAGTTCAATAAGCAGGGAGAGTACAATATCCTCTCACTTTTCTGAAAACCTGGGGGCCCTCCCAAAGCGGGACCAGTGCAGGACAGTATGTGGGTGCAGGAGTGGTGGGCTCCTGGGGCAGGGCCTGCTCTCTCCAGCCCCAGGGAGTGCAGGGAGGCAGGTGCTGCCTCTTGGTATCAGTGGCAGCTTCAGGGAAGTGTCTTTGGGCAGGGAACTGCAGGTCAGGTATGACATGTATGCATTCACACCAGTCTCTATGTGAAAATGTCACAAATAGACAGTGTTGGGCTAGGCAAGGCAGCACGACTAGATATGAAGGTTTCTGGCAAGGCAAAACATGCCAGGGCTTTTGCTTCCTTCTGCTACAGAAATACAAACTCAGCCTCAGCAGCCTTTTGCTCTCTGTGGCTCAGGGATCTTGTCAGTGCTGTTGTTTCTTTGTGATTTTCATTGCTATGTGTGACTTTGGTAGAGGAGCACCTATATGGTGCACTGTCTGAAGCCAGAGCTGCTCCCAGTCCCCCCCAGCACAGCTACCAAACACAAACTGTGAGGTAGCCCAGCAGGGCTGTGCAGTGACCTGTGATCAAAGGAGGACACTACTCTGCTGGCCCTAGTGCCAAGTGATCTTGTTTTAACTTCAGAATGTCAAAATAATATGGAATAAAATATGTGAGGAATGATCTCCTATTGCTCATGGAGGGGAGGAGGAATTCCTTCTTGCCTTCCTGAAGAGTCCTGTTAGGGCTGAGTCCTACTGTGGGAAGGTAGAGAAGGAAAAGGCAGTAGAGAAGAGGAAGGGCAGGGAGGAATCATATGGAGGGTTGGTGATCTGCAAAGAGAAATGCTGCTGGTGCTGGAGTACAACTGCAGAGGAAATATTTTGGAAGGGAATCGCACTCTCTGAGCTCATGAAAAGCTGTACTGGTAGCAGCTGGAAAGATAACAATTCAGTTAGTTAGAAAAGATAAAAATTTATGGTGACAAATATCCCACTCCTTCCCTGCTGTTGTGGTAAGAATGGGCTTTCTGACCATAGTCTCTGTATTCGAAATTGCTCATTCACAGTGGAGTCACATCAGCGTTTTCTGTGCATACTTATGTGTGTGATACCGAGAGCAGGGGCTGCAGCTTTGCAGCCCAATTCAGTTGCCAGCAGGTGCTGTCAGGATAGACACTCCTATTGCTGTCTCCTACATGTATTTTGTGCAGGGAAGAGAAGAAAATTGGTGCACGTTTTCCATGGTCTTTGAGAAGCAATCAAATTCAGCCTGAGGTTCCTGTGAAAGGCTACCAGAAGCATGGCTCTCTTGTGGACCTCTGAGCAGGAGGGCCCTCAGCCCAGGGTCCAGCAGCTGTATGTTCAGAACTGCAGAGCATCACTAAGAGGGGCTGCTCTTGGGCATGGCAGTACAGATGTCACTTGACAGCAAGATTCTTAGGACAGAGACACTTTTGCTTGCAAAGGCCTCTTGTGTGTTTTGTGATATTTGCAGCGATCAGAGGGACAAAGACCATAGTGCAGAACACTATGAGGACTCGAACTGGGGAATTTCAGTTTAAAAATCACATAGAAATAAGGTTCAAAATAGAAGATTTTGCATTTGCCAGTGCCCATCTGGTAGAGCCCAACCCCTGAATTTCAGTGCAAATTCACAAAATCTCTGTGGAAAACCATGGCAACTGCTCATCCTCAGGATGAGGCTGAGGTAGTGCTGCAGTAGCTGAAGTCACAGTCCAGAGGAACAGCAAATACTCAGCTACAGATTGTGTTTGTGAGTATGGGAAGGTCACCGTTCAGCTAAGACTTCAGTTTGGAAATTGCTGCTAATAGAGACATTCCAGCAATGTGAAAAGTCGGCTTTGGAGCAGACTGAATGGATTTGTTGGTTCCCTCACTCTTATCCATCTATTTTCAGCCTGCTAAGTTTGCTTGAGTTACAGGTAGAAGTTGTGGGTCAAGAAGTTAAAAGGAACAGGCAGTGTCAGCTGTGTCATGATGTGCAGGTGGAAACTAAACCCTCAAGGTTATTAGTGCAAATTTATTCTTTTGTGGCTTACTGGAAAAAGCTGTAGGAGCAGATAGCTTTTTAAGCACAGGCCTGTTTACAGGGTTATGCAACCACATTAGACAGCCTCCCACTCTTTTCTGACAGTTCTGGAATTCAATCTTCAGATCCATCTCTGTGTTTGCTCTTTCATTCAAAAGAAAAAAATTGTGATTTTGAGACTTTTTTCCTACGGCTTCTTTATCAGACCAGTTAAATGGAGAGTGAAGTAATTTGTAATGGGATCCCAGTGCCTGCTATTGTGCCTGCTCTGCTGAGAGGTGTTGTGGGACATACACTCACCTCTGACAGGCTGCGAGCTCTTGCTAATTGGTTGTACCTCATACCCTAGCTGAAGTAAGCAACAAAATCATCATTTAGGCAATCCTTGTTTTCTGCTCAGAGGCCTTAAGCAGTGCTAGAACAGTAATGATGCATATATGCTGTGGGGAAGGGTGTTAAAATAGAGAGTAACTACTCAGAAAAAATACTGAGTAAAAATGATTTTGAACCCCTTGATAGTGCTTTGACCCAATTACCGAGCTTGGTTGGACAATATGGCTTTACTGCTCTCTATAGATTTTCTCAAGAGGATGAGAACTGCCCTGACATAGGGGCAGTAAAAGAAACTGATCTGACTAAATTTCATATAGTGCTCCACAAACTAGCCAAGTGCAGAAATATCAAGCCAAGAGCTACAATTATGTGTGAGGTGGGAAAACTCTGCCCACTGTCCCTACCCACAATGCAATAATGCTCCCCTACTAGCGGAGCACAAGACTCTTATGCTTTATTAGCTAACTACAGACAGGAGATTCATTCAACACTATTGATAACATAGTTATCACTATGAAACCTCCATTTGATACTTGTCAAGAAAATATCACACCTGTCTTGGAAAGGAATTTCACAACATCCACTGGAATGGGGAATTGTAAATTATCCCCAAGGTAAATAAACATTGGTATCAGAAACATTTTCATTTCTTTTTTTTGCATTTTATGCCTGCTTTCTTTAACTAATTATGAGGTCTATGGAGAATAATGTCCAACAAATAATTTCTTTGACATATTTATTCTACCTGTGAAATACTATGTATATGTTGTGGTTTTATAAGTTAACTCAAATGCTTTTCCACCTTTTGAACTAATGATTATAAGGAAGGTATTGATAGAACAGTAAGCAAACAGTGTATCTGATTGTCCAATGTGTGGCTGAATGTTAGAGGAGAAAGAATAAAAATTGCTGAAATTTCAGCAAATTGGCTTACTTTGGGTTTAACACCTCCTTTCCTTGATCTGGGATTCCTACTAGCTGTTAGTACAACCACAGCAGATACTTGTGATAGACTTACTTACTCTGCCTTTCTTGTTCTCTAGTATCCCCTGTAACTTCACCTCTATTCTGCTAAATAATACAGCCCATTGTCTGCAGTTCCCCTCAAGACATTTCAAGCAGTTCTTAGTGTCAGCTGTAATTCTGTCAGTAACTCAATCCAGGATGGGCTCTCACTGTTTAGCAATGCTCTTGAACTCTGTAGCTCCTTGGAAGCAGTTGCTAAATTAATGTAAACAATGCCCTTGGGATAATAGACAATACTAAGTTTTTATTTTTTTATCTGTAAATAAAATAAGACTCATTTCCACTGGGAATGTAACTGGCCTGGTAATGTGATCCAAGGCTGGGCTAGCTTCAAAGTCCACATTTCTTTATCAGAAGAGGAGTCAATCCTGAATATGACCATAATTAGGGTCCCACACTTGGAAAGAACAGCAGATGGGATAAAATACGGAAATAAAAATACAGGATGAGATGTCTTATTTTCTTTTCTTGAGAGGCTGAGTGTGACCAATAGATGGTTGCATGAAATTAAAACATGTGCAGAGATACCAGCACTTCTGTGTCAGCTGCTGAGCATTATTTCTGCTTCCCAATTGCTGATAGAATAGCTTAGTTCAGCAGCTGCAGAAGAACTCTCCTGGCAGCTCCTGCTCCAGAGATGAGTCCCTTCTTCCTCACCAGTCCTTGTCAGGCTGGGAAGAAATGGGATGCATCCTGGCAGCCCAGCGGGGGGGGGGGGAGAGGGGGGGCAGTGCAGACCAGTGGAGATTGGCAAGAGCCTGGCACTGCCCTGGTTCATTCCTGAACTTGTGCAGTTCAGGAGAGGCCAGGGGGAGACAGGTGAGCAGGGTGAGGAGATACAGTCCTGCCCCTACCTCATCCTGCCAACATTCAGCCTCTTCTCAAATGTTTGGTGACATCTGCCCCATTACTGCAGATATGTAGCTCTAGATGTAGAAACTGCAGCTGCTCAGTCACTGTGTTATATAGTACAGCAATAACCTAATGCCAAGGTGAAGGTAGCACTCTTTTAGGATATAACTATATTTCTAGATGTAGCTGTATATCTTTAGGATACATCTGTGCTGCTCCTGATGTCACACCTGTAATCGTAGCTCTGCCTGAAGACAGCATATAATCCCTGAGGAAGAGATATATGTTCCTTTAACCTGAGTAAACCTATATTAATGCTACTGGCTTTAGAAAATTACTGTAGAGCAGCACAATTTTGTGTAACAGCAGTATTTGGCCTGATAGGTGTAAATCACTCTGGGTAGGAGGGCACAGGCTTCCACCATCATGTCTTCAACCGCTTTGCAATAATGAGAACAAGACCAGGTACATCTCTCCACTCTTATACCACCTGAATGATACATATTTTTTGTCATTATTTTATTAAAAGTGGAATGTGTGGGCTTTTGCAGAGTGCAGCACACTAGAATGCTTTGGCATATGTGGGCATTCCCTCTGTATTCCTGACGGAGGTTCACAAGTTTTGAAGCAGTCTAATCCCTCTCTTCCCTTTCACTGAAAAAGCAGGAGAGGAGCTATAACTTTAACACAAATGCTTGTCTAAAATATCTTCTTTCTATTTGAAATTTATTCTGGAACTCATCAGTGGGACACCTGGAACTACCAGCTGAAATGGACAAACAGGCTCTTCAACACAGTTATTCTGCTTTGAAGATACAGAACACTGTTCTGTGGTGAGGAGGGGGGAATTTGGAGGGATATAGCTGACACTGAAGGATGTCTTATTTTTGGAAAAAGTACTTGTGTTAGGGTGAGTAATGTCCTGAAACCTCCTCACTGCATCCCATTTCTCAAAGGCTGGAGGACCTGATGTCTAAGCATGCTCAGTACAATGCGCACACACCCACTGAAAGCAGATTAGGAAGATTTTTTTATAACTTCTTGACCAATTGCTCTCCCCTTCACTAACTTTTTACAAGTACCTTGGATGGATTTTTTAGGATTTTTTCAAGGTTCTTCAGGCTGTTAATAATACTACACAGGGCCTCAGGGAATGAGCAAGATGATCTAACAGGTTGCTTCCATCTCTTATTTCTGCGTCTCTTTGATTTAAGGATTTTCTATGTTTATTGGCTGCTGCTTCTCTTGGCCAGTTTATCCACTATGTAGTGATTTTGCCAATCATAGGGAATGGCAGAGGCTACTTGAACTCCCCCGTTGCCATAGAGACACAATAGCATCTAGCTGGGTCTAACCTCGCTCTCCCATACCAGCCCCCATGGGAAGCAGAAATTCAGGCCTTAAAAATTAATCAATTTGATGTTAAGTTTTAGAAGTGATTTTCTTTTGGTTGCCTAGGTTTCCTGATGAATGTTCTCATGCAGATTTAATTATTTACACTACTAATACTTTATTAAAATTACAGCAACTAATTGTTAACACCAGTAACACTTTAGTTACCAGAGCCATCATAACTCTATTGTTTGTGTGCTCTAAAGACTAACTAGATTACTATTTCAGTCAGCTACTGATGCAGCCATGGAGAGAAACTTTCAGCATAACATGGGAGATGGGAACCCGGAGAAACTGGGTGAGATCTTTGGGGGCATGTGGAGCTAGTGTGTCCCGGGCAGGGCTGTGCCCCCCAGCTGGTCCCTGGCTCTTTTACACTGGATCATGATTCAGTGGCTGCAGTCATAGGTACTTCCCAGTCCCCTGAAAACCCCATTTAGCACACAGTGCTGTGGCCTCATAATTGGAGACATTTCACTCAAGACTGGTTTTCCCCTTTTACTGATTATTTTCAGGTTCTTGTTCCTTTTCTGGGGAAACACTGGCCATTCTGTGGGCTGTAGCCTGACACAGGCCCGGTGTGAGTTCCCTGGCATGATTCAGTGATCACTTTAACCTCTAGAATTCTGCTACTTTCTCCTCTTACTCTGATGCTTGTCTCAGACAGGCAGCATGACTTCATCACTGGGTGCATAGAGAACAGTAATTTCAGGTAATCTTTAGTAGTTTGCAGCTTCCAGGAATCCCTGGGAACCAGAACTTTTTGTTGTACTCAGTCTATGTGAATTATGAGGTTTGGGTCCGTTTACTGCCATTGCATACCCTAGTGGACACATACTCTGGCATCAGAGAGCAAGGCTGAAGCTGGGATGCTTCAAACAGAACAGAGAAAACCCATACAACTATTGTTTTAAACTGCCGTTACTGATTAAAAAAGAGATACCAAGGGTCTCTGCTGAGTGAGTTCTGCATCACTAAGAGCTGACCACACCCAGGCCCGTGGCAGATTGTGTGCAGGAAAGGCAGGTTACTGGAACTGCCTGCTTCTTTCAGTTGCTTTTCTCCAGTGACTGCTCCAGAGAATGCTGGAAAAGAAAAAAATTAGAGAGGATTTGCAATATGAACAGTTTTTGGCAAGCACATACTGTTTCTCTACTCACTCAGAGATGACAAGAGACCTTGCAATCACCTTCTTGCCCTGGTCTATGGCAATGGGAAGTCTTTAGGAATTTTACCTAGGAGTTGGTTTTTGCAGAATTTGCTTAAACTCAGGGCAGTAGTTCCTCACAGTGAGAACAGCAGCAAACTTATCTCTGGTAAAATAAAGGAATTCAGTGAGAAGTAGCTCTTCTAAGAGTGGTCTATGCTGCAAAAACTTCATTTTGTCAGGACTGGATTAGGAAATTATGGATATGACTGCAGGACCCCTGTCTCCTGACCTCTCGTGATTAGATCAGGCTGCACCCTTTCAATATAAAAAATGGAATTAGTATGTGTCTCTAAAGCTTTAGGAGACAACCTTAGAATATACATGGTATATAACCAGCTGTGTATAAGTACAGGAACAGCTGCCTTGTTTGAGAAGACTCTGAAGGGATAACTGACACAGCAAGAACTGCTGTCCTATTCCCAAGGGGTGTTTAGTTCAAGATCAGGAACTCCCTGAGGCTGCATGTGCCTCTCTGGGATGGAGCTGTGCACAGACAGTGAGGACAGTGCTGATGGCTTGGACATGATCAGAAGCCACCTGGCAGGATTGCTGGGAACACACTGCTCTGTCTGGGAATGGCCCAGATCCCTGGGCCCCACCGTGACACATCAGTGCTGAGTTTTGCTGACACTTTCATTTCTGTAACAGAAATGTACATATTTTTCTTTTGCGAAACAGCAAAAGCATTGATACCCTCGGTGTGTTAAATTGAGTTTGCTCCTATAAAATCCATTCTGGAACTGGCAGTTCATTTGCCAGTCTATACTTTTATGTTTCTTTGAGAGCTCCTGTAACTTTACTCTTCCCTTCCCTCTCCTGGCTGATGTGTTTCTGATCTGTACCAGCCCATATAAAAGCCCAGAGAGGAGAAATGCTCTCTGCTCTCTTTCCATTAACTGGTAAACTTCTTCCTGAACCCTCACAACACTTTGGAAGCACACAAAGTACATTTCATACTTTCCAGGTACGGTGCATGAAAATTCTGCTAAGTAAACATTATAAAGTAGGTTTTGAGAAAATATTAGTCACCATTATGCAATTCCAAAACCAAAACCACAAGTAAAATGCCAGTATATTTTGTTTTATTGGTTGTGACTGCAAATACTGTGTACACAAAGGAAACCTTTGAAAACCAACCAGGCTAGATTTGTATACTTTTTACTCTTACAAGGCAATTTGTCTAATAATCTCAGTGTTAATTTTTTTCATCTGGTACACACCGCTGATCCACCAGACAGTTATCTGTAATGCATCTGAAAAATCCACATACGGTGATTTTGGGTTCTTTTTTCGTAGCTAATTCTTCATTTTTAAAAAATAAATTTACCTGACCTTTTTTGTCTTTGCAATTAAATGTGGTGAAGGTAATGTTTTCATACAATGTCTTTTAACTTCAAAGTTTCTAGAGTAAATAGAAGCAATGTGCACGGCATTAGAAAAAAATGTACAAAGTATCTAAATCCTAATTTTTCAGGCCTGCCAGAGCTGCATCTGTTTAAACATGTTACTTATATGCATGTGTACAGTACAGGAAGCTAGAGTGCTTTCCAGAACTGCCTGGAGTTGTATCTTTTTTATTCTTCTCTTTCTCAAAACAATTTTAAATCTACAAAAAAGGTCAGGGGAGGTCACAATTCCTGACCCAACACTGAACTGAGGTTGCCTGTACCATCTGTTTGATGATCCGACCTGGGTCACTGAACTGGGGGTTATTACTGGCTCCCTGTGTCTACGAGGCACAGCCTATCCCAAACAATTTTTAAATTACCAGTGGCATGAGACTGTCAGGAAGGATAGTAGCTGGGAATGTCTAGACACTGCCGCCAAGACAAGCTCCCCTATAGCGGAGCCACTGTGCGCAGAGGGGGTCACGGAGAGGGGCCGGGAAGCTGCCCCGGAGCCCCGGGCTGAAAGACAAAACTCCCATCACGTGCCCTGCAATTTGCTCCAGGGGTTTAGCCAAAGAATTTAAGATAAGGAAATCTATAGGCATTACAACTGGGTGAATTTTTAACTGCTTTATTGCTTTCCATAGATTCTAAAGCCAGCTGTCTGTTTTTATGAGCTCTTTAAATCACGCATCAATGTGTCTTGGCTTCAGTCAGACTAAACTGTCTCTGAATTTATACTGATTCTTCTTGACTTTATTCTTTATAAATTAGCAGTGAGGTATGATTTTGAGGTTGTATCAAAGAATTCTGATCTTTCTGCAGAGCTGCAGCACTTTCCACTTCAGGCCAGCAGTTCTTTCCGGTGTGTAAGGCACAGAGAGGTCACTGGAGTTCTTCAAACAGGGTCTTTTTCCTATTCATCACTCTACTTGAGAACTGCAAGGGAAAAGAGAGATTAAACCCACTTACTAATCTTTCCAGCTCAGGTCATTGCATTTCTTAGGAAATTTCATTCAGAATGTGCTGGCAACTTATTTAATAATGATATATCAAAATTTATTAATATCATAATTCACACAAAATAAACACCATATTATTTACATTAACAACACAGTAATTTTGAACTTTATATTGAAGGATATTTTTAACAGAAAAGTGTCCTGATCAGTCAGGTTAGATAGGTGCTGGACACAGCAGTGCTGTGGCCCCAGCTGCCCACTGGGCACTGTGTGGGAACCATGTGGGCAATGGGGAGCAGCCCCTGCCCCTGAGTACAAGATGGGGCTCAGGTGTGCCTGGTATGTGGGAAGGGGCACCCTCTGCTTTGCATCCTAATGGCTAAACAAAAAAGCTTCTCACAAAATCCCATGTATTTCTCTGAAGACAGCTGAATGGTCATTATTTCCATAAGGAAAACTAAAGCTGTATGAAAACTGGAGTGCTTTCCCTTATGTCTCTTATTAAGACCCACCAACAACAGCTTTACTGCTTTTCCCCTTAGCCCTGCCATCACTCTGTTTCACAGTATCTTTGGGCTAATCTGTGTGTCAGCAGCAAAAAGACTTTTCACCCTCTTGTTTCCCTATATTTGATTTCTTAAACCCACATTTCCCTTCTGTTCATACTGTGGAAGGTGTGACAAGTCACACAGCAGAATTCAGCTTCTCGGTCCCTCAGGCCATCACTAAGCACATGGGAAGCTGGTACACAGCAAGGACACCCCTCTGGTCACAGTGGAGTGGGACCTTTGGTCAGCTCATCTGACCTGTCAGAGTTCACTGACTCAGTGAGTGGAACATCAGTGCTGGCTCTCTCACGGAGCAGGAATCAGGCTCATACAGTTAAAGCCAGATTTGCAGCATAGATGAATTTACCTCGTGTGTATGTTAATAACAAAAGAAAAAACCCCAAAGAGGTGATAACACACATACTATAAACTTTTAGTAGAAGTCAGTGGCATTAGAGAAGTGACAGTCCTTACCTAGCACCCAGCCGGAATCTTACAGTGAAGCAATTATCACACCTCTGCATCAGTCTCAGACTGAAGGTTGCATATGGATTTATGGAAAGAAAGGAGAGATACCTCTTCTCACGCATGTTAGCCCATTCAGAGCATCTGGGGTACACTGCTGGGAGGGGATTTACAGGTGCTAAGCTTCTCATAACCCTCAGAGGTCACAGATAAACCTCTGCTTTGGAGGTTGCATCCCAATAGACATCCCAATAGGGCTGAGGTGCAGCTGAGATATGAGGTCTCCCTGTGCCCCACTGGCACCCTGGGGCATTTCCTGCTGTCTCTGCACTTAGAGCAGTACCAGCCTGAGGAATACAGCCTGCTCAGCCTGATGTCCTGGGAAATGAGAGCTACCACACTAAGTTTGAGGACAATTTTTACCTCTTCCTTTTGCTAAACTGTATTGGAAAATTAATGCACATAAAGTAATGCATTTCACATTCCCCAGGTAAGAGGAGCTTCTTCTAAGGACACAATTTTTTTTTTTTTTTAATAAGACTGTCTTGTTTCTCGTTACCTTATTCCATTTTTTAAATGCCTCTTAGCTGACTAAGAAAAAGATGCATTTGTGCCCTCAAATGGGAGTTAATCAAGAACAGTTGAGGCAAGTTATTTTACACTTGCTGTCTTTAGGAGCTAGCCTTTATCTGCTGTGATTTTCAGCCCAGATATGACTACAGGTTAGTTCTCCTTGCATGACTTTTCTTACATGCTGTAATAATTGTGTAAAAAACCATTTTTTCTAAAATTGGGTTTTCCTGTGAATAATCCTATTTTAAACCAAGCCCCTTTCTCATGCGCTCATGTACAGCTTTGTGGGGCAACAGAACCTGTTTCAGTGGATGCAAGAAAAATTAGTCTGTTCCCCTTAAGGCAAATGTTTGCAGAGAAACGTGTTGCTCAGCTATGACCTGCCTATTACTGCTTCAACCTGTTAAGCTTGGGATGTAACTACATGTGCAAATAAGGAGCTGTTTGTGACTGCCTTCCCTGCTGACCCTGGCAGCAACTCTCTGGTGCATCTGACCTGTGTTGGCCCAGCTGTGCAGGCAGCTCATGCCACTCACCAGTGTCATTCCAGGCAGTCCTGAATTCTGTGGATGAACAACCGATAAGCTATAGCTGGACAAACTGGCCAAAAATGCTTTTAGAGACTGAAGGGTGAGCTGCTGAATATTTGAAGGGGCAGGATTTAACTTGTGCTGATGTAGAGGATAGTTGAGTGAGCAAAGCAGATGAGAATGAATTGGGGCAAGAGCCCAGCCAAGAACAAAGATTCCCCTGAGGTCCCAAAAGCATTAGCTGTGAGTGATGCAAGTTATGTAATCTGGGAAAGTCTTTCTAGTTTTGCTGAATATGACACCTGCATACGGCATACAAATGCCTTTCTAGAGAAGATGATGTCTAAATTTGTGAGCAGAAAAGTAGGTCTCTAATTAAAGGCATGGAATGCAGTTTTGATGCTTCTCTTTTAGGAATACTCTTCTGGATACTTCAACTTGAAAAATGCTGTTAAATGCTAAAATGTGGAAGCTGAATGTTTAATTCAAAACAGAAAATTTAGAATTAGAAAAAAGGAACCCAATCAACCACTATAAAACAAAAAAGGAAAACAAACAGAAACAGTGCTCTCCAGAAATCAGTCAATGAAATACTCCAGTATCTCTGGCCACTGGACTTTGCTGACTGTATCATTGTGACTCTATTTCCACCTCCTACTTCTTGCAACTATCTGCTATTGACCTTCCCTAGCTTTTAAAAACATATTTTTGAAAAATATGTTCTAAAGAAAAAGTGGTAACATTTTTCAACTAAAAAAATTGAACTAAATTGTTCAAACAATTTTTCTTTCACTGTACATCAGAGTTAGAGAAGCCCATGAAAAAAATTATTGCTGTTACACTCACTGATTTTCATGCAGTTGATGAACACAGGAAGAGGCACAGCCCCCCACCCTGGGACCCCCCATGGGGCATTCTCTGGGGCTGGGACTGGACTACACTGTAGGAACAGGAGCCACCGCTGGTCCCACTCAGTCTGGTCATTTTTACCTACCTATGGCAAACACCTCAAAACTGAAGTGTAAGACAAATTATTTGTGGAGCTAAAGAAAGATTTATGTCAGTTGTCTTCTTCAGCAAAGCATCCTATCTACCTGCAACAGGTGATATAAAGGCACTTGTGATGACCTGTCCTGGAGCCCTGCCCTGCCTGGGAAATGGTGGCATTGCCTTTTTGAGCTTCCTGATGGCTGTTGCAGTTTCTTTTGGTTTTTTATTTTTTAGCTCCCCAGATCTCTACACTCTTGTTCATGCACAGGTTTCCGGTGTCTCTGATTTGATGCATGAACAATATACTTGATAGGATGTACGTATGCACATTGTCTCTCAGAGGTAGTGGTTTGCCCTGATTTGTATCATCTCCTGGGCAAATATTTCAGTGTTATATATAGCTTAGAAATTCATTGTGGAAACTTCAAAATTATTGTAGCAAGTAGGGAAAACACAGTAAGTAAGAGATAAAGAGCATTTCTCTATAGATTTCTCAGTCACATTGTTTAGTGATGAAAAAATATTCAACAAGAAGGAGAAAGTTGCAGGTTTACTGTTAACAGAATTTTGAAAATAGAAAATTATTATAAGAAACCTACGGAATAAAATTATAATATTCGATTGTGTTAGAACCGTTTTCTTCAAAAGTATAAATTTGAGAAGGCTTTCACAACTGCATCTTATATTTTGTACATAAAGTCACTTGCATGCCTAACTACAGAACAAGACTTTAAAGGGAAAAAATTGTTTTACATAGTCTGAAAATATTCATTAAAAAAACCTAAAAATAACCATACTTTATTTGTGCCTAGTTGTTCCAATCTAAGCCAACAAATTTAAGCCACAGCATTTCATCTGTTGTTTTCATGTTTTTCTTCTAATTCTCTGATGTGTTGGTTACTGTGATCTCACAGCAAACCGAAGCTGTGACATAAACATGTGTATAACAGGTTTTGTCTCTCTACATGGGCTGCAAAGTAATCATATCAACTGCAAAGCATTTTCAGTGCAGTGATGATTCAAAAATAGGGTCTTTTAAATGGAAGCAAAGCACTGTACCTTATAGCACTGCCATAGTGTCATTTCACATATTTCTGTTGCACTTCTCTATTCTGCTTTTGACCTTTTCAAAGGTACACCTTTTCAGTGTATGATGATATTTAACTTTTATGAAAAAAATTAGGGCTTCTAATAACTAGTTTTCATTCTTGAAATCACAAGAGCAATTTCTGTTATGATACAGACCATTAAGAAAGGCCAGCAGGTAGGAATCTGCTACAAATCTAGCCCATACTATTTGTATGGAGTGTGATATAAGGAACATAAGTTTATTATTAGCATGTTTAATAAAAAGAGCCTCTGAGTTCTTCCTGTGCACAACTATCAGATCTACTGGCACTTAAGATGATAAAATCAGACTTGGTTTCAAGTCTAATACATATTTCAAAAGAATTTGTGATTATTGACCTTCATAGTAAGCTGCACTTGTTTTTAAGTTTAACTTGTATGATACATTTTAAAACAAGATGGTGACGAGAGTCTTGTTAGATCTCATGCAGACTAAATGCTTTGAAATTAGACAATTCCCTCAAATTCTGAGGGATAGCAAATGTCAGACTCTTGCCCTCTTACCACCCTCCAAAATTTGATGATAGAGACTGCTTTCAGCATGTAACAGGAATGCATCTGGGAAAATTAATTAAAAAGCCCATGAAACTGGATGTGCAATTCTGACATTGAGTCATTCAAGAGCAAAAATTCTTCATATAATATGAGGGCAGTAAATCAAGGGGGTTTTTCACAATTTCTTTTCATGCTGATACTCCAAGCAGGAGCACCCACACTGCCCAGTACAGGAAAAATGTTTTAAAAAAAAACTTCTTTCTTTGAACTTTTAATCACTAATCGGTTGTGATTGTTGTGCTTCTATCTGTACATCTTATCCTAAAGTACACTGCATTTATTGGCGAATATTTCAAACTCTAAGAAGATGAATTTGACTAAATTTGTGTTTTCTAAAATATGATACAAACAAAAAACACTTTGAGAAGAGCAGTGATATTTAAAATTAAAATTGATAGAACTAAATGTGATATTCTTCCCTTCAAAGTAGTATTTTTCTCTTTTCACTCATCTCTTTAGAATTAATTCAAATGTACTTTGAATTACAGCAAATTCTGTGGAGGATTACTTTCCGTTAGCTAACACAGAGCAAACTACAGCAGATAACACATTTTTTTAAATTTTTATCTCTTATTACTGCTCTAGTTTAGCAGATAAATTGGCATTCTGATTAGACAGTTTTCAGAGCATTCTGTTTCTAAATCTCAGAATTCTAACACATCTAAAGAGCATATTTAATTTTAAAACACAAAAAGACTCTCATATATTAATTTATTGGGGTGGGAGAGCAACAATAATACAGACACAGTTCAGCCCTAAAGATTTTTACAACTCTGTTTTTCATTATGCTTTCGTATCCCAAAAAAGGTATGTAAAGCATATATTTTGTTTCAGTGTTCAGTAAGAATTTAATATTTATTCTTATTGAATCAGATTATTCAAAGTCTGTAATAAACTGATTCTTTGTTGTTAATTTTAACATGAGTGAACTTAATTTTTCAGTGTGCAAAGGAGCTTATGATAAGTAGTTTTGAATTAAATAGAAAACCCAGGGAGTAATATTTATGAAGAAATGTGGCCAAATGCATTTAAAATGCAGAATATTTGTGACTTTGCTAACCAGTAAATCCTTTTCTATTCTCTGCTTTGCTACACCAGCTGGTGATTTTTCAGTTTCCAGGTACAGTATCAGCAGCATAGCATTTCTTTTGTGACAAAGGAATATAAGTTGCCTTGGAGATTTTTAATTAACTCTTCTCCTGTAGCTCTGCCTGCTTATCATTTCAGCAGTTATTTAAGCATCACATCAGATTTTGGATATTGTTCTTCAGAAATGTCTTCTTAATCTACACAAATTAGCATTTCAGCAAAACAAGGTTTCCATAGTGCACCATTCATTTCACTTTTTTTAAAAGGTGCAGTTAGTATTTACATCCATTAATTCAGCCTTGAAAAACAGAGGAATCCTAAAGAGGGGAACCTGTGTGGATTCTGCAAGTAAAATAAACAAATATTTTTATTCTGCACAAGAGAAGTGATGGTAATTAATTTCCTACCCCTAATCAGACTAAGATACTTCTTAATCACTTTTTATGATTTGTTCTTATCAATAAATAAAGGGGAGTAGAATATTTTTTGATGAATTTGAATTATTCAGACTAACTTATTATTTAATGTTAGTTATTTAACAGATAAATTTACATTAATGTCCTTAACTTGCTCATTGCCATTTTGGAATGTGTAGTTCTCTCAACCAAGTGGGTAAAGTTATATATATTTCTAGATGTGAAAATAAAAGACAATAAAGCTGGAAGAGGCAGAAAGCTGCTTATGACAGTCACATCCCCTGATGTCACAAATTTTTTCCCTATACTGTTCTTTTTAAAAGTCTGGAATTTACTGTCATCAATGCTGTTAATGCCATTCAGCAGCTGGGCTTTAGGGGCATTTTTATTTCAGACAAATTATAAATGTCATAAATATTTCCAAGAATATACAATCAGAAGTCTTTTCTGAAAATGGAGGTATGAGTTTGAGCAAATATGATTTACAGCCATAAGCTAGAGGGAGCTCCACCACAACGAAATGCGAAGGTTCAGTTTCATTTATCAATGTGCTTCCCTGGCTTTGTCTGCTCCTGAACATAAAAGACCCAGTTTTATTGCAGATATTATCTACACCATTCTGTGATATGAATGTTATTGTCTGAACTGTTGCTGAGACATAAAACAGCTGAAACCCTCTACTAGCACCATATTTATGCCAAACCTTTTGATAAATACACAGGTCTTTTTGTTCCCCATCACTGTCTTTGTCTTCATCTTAACACTCAGCCATCTTTAATGAAAATGCATTCTCTATAAATCCCGAACAGAGAAATGCTCCCGGAGCTGGTCTTGTAGCTTTAATTGTGTGAGTTAATGCCCAGCAGTTGGGCAAGAATTCTGGGCCAGCCCTGAGCTCTGGGTTGACAGATGCAAATATCCTCCCAGTTCAGTTATTTCACAATGCTCTTTCCAAAGTAGTTTACACCATAAATTCACACCACTGACTACCTGGTTTATTCCACAACTGGGCTTAAAGAGGGATCAGTGAAGTGAGGTTGGAGTGACTTGCTTTGGAAGGGTATGTTGTTATTATAACTGGAACATTGATAACCTGTTTGCTTCCATTAAGCATCTCAGAGACACAGAGATCTATTTACAGTTCCAATAATCCTCTAGGAAGCTTGTTACCCCTTTCGTAGTATTGGCTAAAGGACAGTGTTTATTTTCACTATTATTTTCAGATGCAGTTTCAGTATAAGGATGATTTTTAGTTTATTTGCATTCCTGTCTTGCCTCTGTGCACTGAAATTCCCAAGCCTACATCTGAGGTCCTTCCTTCTTACCTCTTGATCCTTGATCTCAGCAGATGGTATTGCGCTAGTCATAAAGATAATAAGAAAGCACCTAATATCTTCTCATTGATTTTTGTTAATGAAATGCCACTTCTGAGAGAAAGCAACAGCTGAAACCATCAAGGCTGGGTCATGGTTGCGTGAATGAACTTTATTTTTGTCTATATTGGGTGTGTAATTCATTGTGAATCATTTATTAAATGTATTTGGTCTCTTTCCTATTGGTGGAATACCCACAAGCAAATTATTATCTTATTCCATTTTTTAGAAACAACATTATTTTTTTCTTCAGTTAATTTTAAAAACTTTCAAACAAAATTGACCAATTCTAAAAACTTTCAAATATAATTGACCAAGTCTCTTCTCCTTTAGCACAATTGGCTGCATTGGTTGGGCACATGTTCTCATAGCAGAGAACAGGAATCAGCTTTCCAAACAATCTTGCTGCTAATGTTCTCTTAGCAGAATTTTAATATGGGGTTTCCAAATATGCTGCAAAGAATACTTCAACATTTGCTGTGTATCAGCATTCCTGAGAATAAAACCTGGTAGGCTTGACCTCACTTGAGGAAAAAGGCCAGAACAAGGCTTAGAACTGGGTCTGGCATTGGTCATTTGAAACTCAAGAGAAGGGGATTTGAATATTTGTTTCAACCGAGACTGAGCACCTTGAGTTCATACAGCTCGTGAGTTGCTTGTAGCAAAGAACCAAGTAACTGTGACCTTAAAACAACATGTAGGTAATAATCTTATATATAATTTATTTTCTACTTTTAATATTTCTTTTCCAACTTCTGAAGAGTCATTCTGTTTGAATGAGACAAACAAGATGTCTTTTTCTCTCATATTTATGGGAGACATGGACTTATTTCTTCTCCTTTTATATGTTATGGCACATTTACAGAGTTATTCTGTACAGATAGGCATAAAATTGTGCAATTTTTTATGCCTCCATGTTTTAAAAAAGAAGTCTATGTGTTCTCTTCATAGACAGACCCTCCAGGATGCTGAGAGGAGCAGCTCTGCTCCCAGCCTGGGGAAGGGGATGAAAGTTTTAGAGGAAAATTTGGTGACTCAGGATCCATTTTTAGAGCTGTCTGCACACAGATCAGACCTTCACCTCATAGGGATTCAGGGAAAGGCTCTTGTCTGCTTCATCAGGCTCTGGAGTGGGACCTGGGTGAGTGGCAGATCATTCTCAGTAAGTGTGCCAGAAATGTTTATCACTGAGAACTCTGACTGCAGAACTGGCGTTAAGTTGTAGATGTTTGTTTTCAGCAAAATGCCTGAACTCACTTCTTAAAAGACATTAATTTCTGTAACACAACCCCAAAATAATTAATAATTTCTAAATATCCTGACACATCACATGAGAAGAAGGACCTCTTTTGAAAATATTCTTTTCTTTCCCTTTCTCATCTTGGAATAAACTTCTCAATGCAGACATTCTAAAAACATACATTTTGGTCAGAAGTGGCAAAACAAACTGGTACTTTCCTGACAAGTCTGGGCTGCAGGCAAAAATGTTTACCAACATCTGTCTTTAGACTATGCAATCATTCTCCTGTATTTCCTTAAAAATATAATAGAAAGGCAGAATGTGATTTCTGATTTCTGAGCCTCTGATATCACTAAAGCATTTTATCTGAGAAATTCTATCTTAAAAACATTTTTTGCTTAATTTGCTTTTAATATTAAATATTTCAATATTAACAAATTCTTGCCGGTCTTATGGACATATATGCAAGTAACAATTCTTGGACTTGCTCCAAAGCCCAGCTGCCAGCCATCGTCCCAGTGTCAGAGCAAGGAGTGATATGGTCAGAAAGGATTTCCAAAATGTATTTTTAGAGGCAGCTGTTTGCCAATCCTTAGTTTGCTTTCTGAGTTTGCTGAAAGTCCTGCTCAACGCCTTTGTGAAGATTTTAACCAGTGTTTGTTTGTTTGCCATGTGGGATTGCCCTAGGACACAGCCGCGGGATGCAGCCCCAGCGCAGGTTCTGCCTCTCGGCACCGCACGGGTTGCCATAGTGACAGACAGTAGAGACAGTACTTCAGAAATGTTGCTTTATTGCAGCTAAAGTGTATTTGGAAACAGGATCACATTTCAAGTCACTCCCTGTGTTTCATACAGGAATAAGCAGAATTATTGGCTTCTAGTAATAAGAATTATTTTGAACCTGCCCGTTCCCCAGCAGTCACTCACAAGTCCATCACAATGTGCTGTATGTGCTTTCCACTCCTTTTGGGTAAAAGAGGGCAGAATGTCCCTCTCTCTGCCCCTCTCTCTCAGTGTACGCACAAACACACTTTGCCTCTCTGCTGCCTCTCTCAGAGCTGCCCCTGCTTCCAAACAGGCCCAGGAATGTCACGTCACCACTGCCTCTGACATGCTTTTATTAATAAGGAGTATCTTACTTCAGATTCCATTGATTTTTTCATATTAATGTAAGAGTGACATCGGGGGAGATTTCTGAAGGATTCCCGGCTGTTTTATGTCCTGACAAATGAACCCAATAACGGGCGTTCTGCAAGCACAGTGCTGCCTGGCCAGCCTGGGCTGAGCCATCTCTCAGATCTGACATGGGCTTCCCCATGGGAACGCCAAGCCCATGGAGATTAAAGCTGCAAAGCTTGTCAGCCATCCTCTCCCCTGCAGTGCTGGCTCCATCCCACAGCTGGGGCAGCCCCGGAGCTATCAGCATCCCACCTCTCCACTGATTAAACCCATGCCCACCATTTTCTCTAAAAAATAAAATGAAAGGGTGTGCTGGTAAGGGGAGGAGCTGGAGCACAGCTTAGAAACAGGTGAATTGGCAGTTTGCAGGAGGAATGTTGAGCCTTGAAAGCCCTCTGGCCACAGGGCTCTCCTCCTGTAAACGAGGGTGATGGGTCGCTGGAGCCTCTGTAGGTGCATGGCCTGCACCAGGACGTGGGGGAATGCTGTAGAGAAAGATCATACTGCTTTTTGAAACAGAGTTTTGATCTATGCCTTGGATTTTACAGCTAGATTTTTGACATCCTTTCCTATCTCTTTTTGTAACTCACACACAGGAATTATTCCTTCTGCAGTAAATAGCTGCAAAGGCTAGAGGCGGGATTCAAATCCTGTGCTCTTGTACAGTTATGCTCTTACCAGTACAGTTGCAAAGTAAAATGCTGATTTCTTGCCTGTCCAGCATGCTCCCTCCAAAACATACGGTCCACATCAGATTTCTTCATAAGAGAATAAATACTGCACTGTTCCACCAGCTCCTTCCTTCCTTCTCTGTGATGCTTAGTTCCCTGGGCTGGGAACTAACTATTAGGAAGATTAGACTTCTTATTTTACTTCTTGCTCATTCCTTGTCATTCTGCCTAAGTAGACATGACTCTCTTTCCATTTACTTAGCACAAATCTTCAACTACTAAGTCAAGGAACAAGCACTAGTATTGGATGAATTCTTGTCTCGCAAAACTTTATTTTCCTGTCCATCAGTTAGCAACTAGGCAAAGAAGTGGATTAAAGATTAATGCTCCAGGTTTGTTATGACACTAGAGAACAGTGAATATAATTAACATGGGGAAAATATTCCTATTTTCTCATCTGGAAAAGATTGAACCTGTCTTCTATTGAAACTTTAAAAGTAAGAGAAGGCTCCTGGCACAGAGAACCGAAGGCCACAGCTTCAGTTTGCCACAGGCATAGTGGTCACAGGAGGACATTTGTGGGTGAACATCCGTGGGTCCTCTGAAGCGGGTCTATGATTTGAACCGTTCTGTGAATGAGGAGGACACAGAGCCATAGGTCAGAGTTTGCTGCAGCTTATGGCAAAGCTTGTGGAAGAAAACCTGTGTCAGAAGAAGTTACAGCATTTGGCCTGCCACAGACAGCCAGGGTTTTGCATCAGGAGAGATGAGCCCAGCTGAAGATCTAACTATTGAGCTTGATTTAAACTGTACCCTGGCTTTTCTCAGATGTGGGAAAAGGGCTGAAAGGAAGCAAAATGTGACAGACTTTATGTCTGGCTATTCTGTATACCCTCATGCAAACACTGTATTTTTTTTCCTTATATCCCTGCATGAAACCACACACTTGTGGTTTGCTGTGTAATTAGTTTTGGTGCTGAGAGAAGACAAGAGAACTTCTTGTTAGATGGATTAAAGGGATCTGTGCTCTACACCACTTGAGTGACAAGAACCATGTCAGACCAGTCTTCTGTCAAGTGAAAAAAAGTGACAGCACAGTCTGAGCAAGACAAGTTCTCCCACTTAGCAAGTGGCAAGAGGCAGGCATGAACTAGCCCTGTCAGAGAGCAGCCACAGGTGACTGGGTCAAAACAACTGGGACACAGCTGATAGAAGTCAGTCCTGAAAACACACAGCATGATTCCTCCTTGGCTTAGCTGAAGCTCTCCTGCTGAGACTTGTGTCTTCCTGCCAAGGGAACGAGAAAACACCTTCAGGTCACAGGGCGGGAAAGGGGGGAAGTTGGCACCAGCTCTGAAGAAGTATTTCCTAGGTTGCAGGCACCACTTTGGAGCAGTGTCTACATACAATGTGCAGTAACTAATTCCTGTTGAGTAAAAGAGGATAGAAAGTATAACATGATGAGAAAAACAGAGCTCTCTGTGCCTGTGGCACAGCGTCAGTGTGGCTGAAATCCAGCCTTCAAGTCAGCTGATGCCAGAATACAAGTCAGGGGAGAGAGGAAGAGATTCCCTTTGTGTTTTCAGTTCCCAAGAGCTCTGCAAACAATGAATGTTGGTGCAGCAGGTAGCACAGAATTGCTGTGGAAAGGCTTGGGCTGCTCGGCCCCTTGCAAGTCCCCATGAATGTGGGAAGCACAGCGATGGCCTGCCTGCTCATTGCATTAGGATGATTGCCCAAAATAGTTGGTTCTCCGATGTCACAGGCTGTAACATCATGCCAGCAATGTCACATATATTCAAGATCCACAACCTTCAGGTGCTGCAGAAGTAAGCTAGTGGGAAATGAATGTGCCAGATTTGGATTTATATAATTAATTCCATGGAAAAAAACTTCCTCTCCTGTGAAATTCTACCTTAGTTCTGAATTCTGAAATTCTGAATTCTGCAAGCAAATCAAATCTGTCTTTTCTGCCTCTAGTCTGTATAAACATACATACAGTTTAATGCAAATTTTACCAAGCATGACAATCAGTACCTTGAAATTATATGACAGAGAATGGTTTAACAGTTTCATTCCATGGGATTGGAAAAGGGACCCTGCAGCTCTCACCTAGCCACCTGAACTTGTTCACGCAAAGCAGGTGCCCACAGCAGACCGTCCTTTTCCTCACAGAACACTGTGGCTGCATCTTCCTGTGGCTCAGGAAGTGTGCCCAGTTCTGCAAGGCAGCCCCTTGCACTCTCCCCATGCACGTGTGTGATTGCAAGCACAGACTGCATTAGCAAATACATGGCTGGAGCTATAGAAGCGTCAGCGATGCTTTGGCTGCAGAAGTGCTGTGATTGTGTCTGACAATGTGGACCAGCATGAGCTCATTGATACCTGATATTCTGCAGATCTTTGTGATCTTTACCTGTTGTGAATCATCTTATACCGTCAGCATTTCAGGGCAGATAATAATGATGGCAGGATCAGTAAAACTGAGGCTTAGATGGGTGCATGTGTGGCTGAAAGATGTGTGCCCCAGTCATGGTGGAACTGCTAGAAATGTGTGAGGAACAGCAGGGCAGGAAGGGCAGAGAAAGTGATCTAAATGCTTTAAAGAAGAATGAACAGGTCTGTAATACTGATGCAGGAGATGAGGCAATAAATCATTTGGTGATGATCAGCAAAATAATAGCATGAAAATAACTAGCGGGGTGACCGCAAAACCAGCCATGTGCTGAGGGTGAGGCTCAGCATCACAGCTATTGGATCAATAGTCAGAGTATCTGTCAGGGCACATATAAACCATAAAATCTACAGTCTCTGCTAACAAAGTGACAATTCTCTTTTTCTTTTTTTTTCTTTGTTTGCACCTTACTCTATGACTCCAAAATGTGGACAAGTTAGTACAAAAACATCAGAGGAACTAGAAATCATTAATCAACAATACCTTCAAGCTATTATGCTTATAAGTGTCAAGACAAAAATCATGAGTAATGATTTTCTGCAGTACATTTTCACAAATTGTTTTTAAAAAATACTTCGAAAAATAACAGCTTTTCTGGACTGCACTTTTTTTCCTGGCTGAAAAGAAATGATATCTAAAGATATTTTAATGGACAGATACAAAATGCAAAAAAGGGATGGAAGATCCAGGAAGAGTTTTCTATCATTAGTCAGAGCTCAACAGCAGGAAGAAGTCCCTATGGCATGTTGAGAATGACTATCACATGTTGGTTGCCAAATAGAGAAGGGCTTCTTCAGAGATTTGCCATGTTTTGAAGTTGCCTAAAATTAAAAAAACTGTCCTGCCACTCACAGAAACCTTGGAAAAATTGAAATTCATGACGGACAACTGCAATTAGAATTTCTTCTTTTCCACAAATTTCTAGTGCAATGGCTTGTCTCTAATATAAGAACACCTCTCAGTTTTTCAGGCTGGGAACTCTAACTGAAGGCATGCAGGCATCTGGTATTTCCCTGTCACCTAGAGTATCTGCAATATGACGGATGAATGTTCAATGCTTTGCATACACCCTGCTTCTGTTACCTCCTTTTTATCACCTGAAAATAGAACTTCTTGTTAAAATTTTCCACATGGGGAATTTCTTCAGTGCATTTGAGATGAACAAACACCTCAGGAGAAATAATATCATCATGAAAGGTCAGAGTGGTTGCTCTGTAAAACATCTTTAAAAAATCTTAAAAACAATTTTGGGATAGGTGAGACAAACTTCAAAACTCAGATAACTGGGAAATTGTCAGTCCACTTCAATTAAATGGTCTTACATTTATATACCTGAAAAAGCACTCAATTATTAGTATTCTGTGAATTTTAAAGCCTGCATTTTATACTCCTAAAGCATAGCAATAGGCAGAGAAAGGGACAGCCAAGGAACTGTCTCCGGATGCAGCCTTTCATGAGGGTGGTTGTGTGTAGCTGATCCCAGCTGGCAGCACTGCCACGGGACCTGCTGCTGTCCACTAGTCCCACGCTGCCACAGAGACTGGCATGGCTGGGAAGCCCAATGAGATGATCCTGCCCCTCTACTCAGCCCTGCAGTGCTGTGCCCAGTTCTGGGCTCCTCAGTGCAAGAAAGACAGGGAGCTCCTGGAGCAGATCCAGCGGAGAGCTGCTAAGCTGACTAAAGGACTGGAGGATCTCTCTTATGAGGAAAAGCTGAGGGAGTTGGGCCTGTTCAACCTCGACAAGACACGGCTGAGAGAGGACCTCATAAATGCCTAACAGTATCTGCAGGGAGGTGTCAAAGGATGGACCAGACTCTGCTGAGTGGAGCCAGTGGGCAGAAATGGATGCACAGGAAGTTCCACCTGAACATGAGGAAGACCTTCTGCACTGTGCAGTGACGGAGCACTGCCCAGAGAGGGTGTGGAGTCTCCCTCCCTGGAGATATTCCAAAACCATCTGGATGCAATCCTCTGCCATGTGCTCTGAGATGACCCTGCTTGAGCAGGAAGCTGGGACCAGATGAGCCACTGTGGTTCCTTCCAGCCTACCCCATCCTGTGATTCTAAGGCAGTGTAGGGCACACATAGCTGTGGCAGTGGGGAGCAGCCAGGTCCCCTCCCCAGGAAAGCCCCTCACTAGCCACACCCAACGGCTCCTTCACATGTTCCTCTCTGTGAGATGCCACTTACTCACGCTGTGCTGCAGTCACAGATCCCATGCCCTTATTTTGACATTAAAGAAATAGATTTAATTGTCAGTCCTCTTAAACAAGCGTTTAATTCCATTCTGTGGGGACTAAAGACACTCTTAAATAATTGAGCGGCCAAGAGATTGGTTATTTCTGTTTTCATTGCCCATATTGATTTAAGTGCAGTTAATCCTTTCAAATACCCATGTCACACAGGGCCTGATGGCTCTCTTTAGGGCAATATTGTTCCTCTGGCTAGATTATTTGACATCAAGCATTGTAATGTCACAATAAATCCTTCATGTGGGCTGTTCTTTTCAAAGAGAAGCACCAGATGGGGACTTTGCCTCTAACATTAAGCTCTGGCTTTTACTAGTCAGAAGTTGGGCTTGTGAATAATTTTCATTAAATTTTCTTTTGTGTCTCATAAAAGCTACCTTTGCAGAAGTGACATTAAATAATCGGAAGCCCAATTAAACAGGCATGTTGACATAAAACAAACCAAGGTGTTCCCCTCACTGCAAATTAAATATTGTTGTGTGTAAAATAATCTCATTTGGGATATAACACAATACAGAAATTGTGGAATGGATTTCACACACAGAAGTGAGGATGGCAGAAGCCCAGATCCAACAGACATGTTTTACAAGTCATTGCAACATTTCTTACTTCTAGTTAAATCCTAAATTTGTCTGTCTCCCTTGAGCTATATCCTTTTAGTTGAGTGATACTCCACTTGTTACTCATCAATGGATGCAAGTGGACCCAATAAATATCTTTTCCATGAAAATTCCCTTGGTTGATGCAATCATCCTGGCATCTTCTTTCTTTACTATGACTTTCATCACTGCAGAGCCTTAGAATAACTCTGGTGTTTTCTGGCACTGGGAAAGGGGAAAGCAGAGTAGTGGATGAATTTCCCTTGAAGCAGAAGATCATGTGTCTTTGCCTGTGCTGTTCATGTGGACAGCTGCTCTATGAAAGAGTTTTTGACTTTCCTACTTTGCTATTTGCTATTGATTACCTTTCTTCTGCTCTCTTGCCACATACCTGTCCTAAACTCATTCTGGGTGGCCACAACTGCTCTGGGACTGGCAGTGAGGCACAGATAAACATTTGGATCAGTTCTGGTGTACATTTTGTCATTTTTTGGAGTTAATTTTTAAAAGTACATTACTGTCAAATCCTGTCCTGATAAGTAAGAGTTTACACATTTGATGAATTTTTAAATGACATTTTAAAGAAGTTTTCTTAAGATCATAATGGAGACAGTCTGTCAAGAATGCAGCACACAGCAGTGTGGGAGCATTCCAACGGCATTACCGGCTCAGCAGCCACACACCCAGCGTGCGGCTCTGCCTCATTATGCCCAGAGGTGTAAGAATAGCTGTGAACAGCTAATAAGAATCAATACTATTGGAGACATCTGTTTCAGTTTTCATTTTTCAGTGTTATTAGTGCTTATTGGTACAAGGCTCAGGAATGCAGCCAATCCCTTTGAAGTGGAGCGTATTCTAAGGCTGGAGGCATTGTGAGCCTTGTTGATGACCCTGTGTGTAACCTTTCAATTAAACATCAGTAATGCACAGAATGAGAAAAGACCTCCTTAAAAGAGAACACTGCTATACTGGAAATATTGTTGCTGACATTTTAGTATTCATTTTTGATTTTATAATCTCCAAACAAATAACAGATTTTTTAATTTTTCGAGATTCTTTAGTCTTTTAAAAGATCTTTTACTTTGGTCATACTCTTTCAGTTATTAATATGTTAAAAACGTCCTTAATCTGTGCAAGCAACAGAGAAAGATATGGTAAGTGAAGATATGGCTCTTTGACCTCGACCTAGAAAATAAGAGAGAGACCAAGAGGAGCTGAAATCAGCCAGCTATGTCTTGTTCCCCTCAAAAACCTCATGACATGCACATACAACAACAGCCTGGGACAGCAGGACAATTTGACTTGTCAATAAATTGATCTGCATAAACTCTGCAGTTTAGAATGAGGTTTTCAAGGTGTTTTGCTGATCACAGGGAGGTTAGCACAGCCTTGGGAAGCTCCTGTCACAGATGCAGGTGTAGCACGGTGTGGGTGGGTGGTTCTGTGTGTACTGTGCTCTTCAGAGGCACCTCAGTGAGGAGACTGGTTTGAGTAAAAAGACTGTCCCAAATGCAACAGTGATGTCATACCTGAAGAAAGCTGGGAGAGATAAGCTGTGTGCAAATAATCACTGCTCTGAAGTCAGTGCTACTGTACTTTGATCTATACATGGGAAAAGTTTTTGAACCCCCTCTAAACCGGTTCCTACCACCGTGTAGTAACCTCCGTGAAAGGTACTTTTATCAAGACAAAGAAAAATGCCCCCAGGTGCCGAGTACTGGATGCTGGGTGGTAGCTGGCTGCTGCTCACTCATGGAGGACAGCACCAAGTTTTGCTAATCCTCTGCACAGATCTGGCAAGCCTATCGTGCTGTTTACCTTACCAAGAATGGTGCAAGTCCTCCCTCCTAATTGCCTTGAAAGGAAGCAAGTGACAGCGTCTGCCCTCTTTTTTCGACTGGTGTATTGGGAGGAAGCTGCTGTTCAAACGGCAGGCTGTGACTCCAGTATCTGGCATGTGTTAGTGAACGAGACCTGGTGCTCACTGACTGCAGCACGGACAAGTGGAACCAGCCATACGGCATAAGACAAAGCAGTACAGTGGGTGAATGGTGGCAGTGGAACCTCCATCACTGTTCTCTGCTTCTCATGAGCAGTGGGGAGGGTCAGCTCAGGTTTTTCAACAGTTGGTGTGAAGTCAGAACTCATTAACTTGTTTTTTTATTATAGAGTGATTAATACAATTACTTACTTCTACTTCAATGGAAAGAGTCACAAATATTAGCAAGAATCAAAACATAATAAAAATGGTCCAAAAGACTGGGCCAAATGAGGAAAGTTGCAGAAATTAGTTGGCCTCAAAGATGAGGCATTATTGCTGACATGTAAGTGGGAGAGGAATTACTAACGGATCGCAAAAGCAGGAATGATGGAAGGAATGAATAATGGCACACCCTGAGCTGGCAGCAAGCTCTGCAGGGCTGTGAGAAGTCTCATAATCAAAGAGTGGAGTATGTCACTAAGAATATTTAAATCAACTAGAACAAGGTAGAATAGAAAATGTTTTTTGAATAAAATAACTTAGTCCTTTGGGATGAGATAAAGGATGTTACAGTGCCAGCAAGTTCTACCTGTATGTTTGGATCGGCCACCAACATAGCTGCTGGGACATATCTTGGCCTCATGTGTGAAGAGGACAAAAACAGTGGTAGTGATCATTGTGCACTGCATGGACAGTAGGATGTAGATTTAGTTAGAGCTGTACAGCTGTACATCAGCAGAGAAAGGGTTTCTATTCTGCTACAGAAATGTAAGTGGCCAGTCTTCGCGAACGAAGATCTGGGAAAGGTGTTTTTACCTTTCAAGCCTGCGCAATGGATTTTTTA